>JARHVA010007251.1:480000-490000 GCA_037957365.1 Torreya grandis | reverse complement strand
AAAGTTTTTTGGAACCTACCGATAGTTGAAATATTTTGAATTTTTCTAAGAAATTAATGCCTTATAAGCTTAAATATTTGTGCAACATATTTTTTTGAATTAGATTCCATATCTTATATATAAAAATATATAATCTACTAGGATGGAAGTTCTTTGGATCCTAGTACCCACTACAGTGAAAGTTTTTTGGAATATATTTTTTAAGGTATATTTAATATTTCATATAATTATTATGTATTTAAATATGAAAACCATAACTTATATATACAAATACAACTCCTAATTTTCTGATTTTCTTCATAATGCTCACTAAGTTGAATATTTTTTGGAATTTTTTGGCCTAGCGAGTGCTTAGTTCCCCAAACATTTCTAATTTTATTTTATAGCACTCGTTAGGCTGAAATGTTTGGGGAACTTATTTTATAATGCTCACTGGGTTGAACATTTTTTGGATTTTTTTTGAAAATTAGTGCCCACTATGTTGAAATCTATTGGATACATAACACTTGATAGGTTGAAATATTTAGATAACTTTCACCTGCTTAACTGAATTTCTTATAAACCTAGAAAAACCTAAAGGATTTTAAATTTTTTTGGGAACTTACACATACTAGGCTGAATTTTTTTGGGAACCTAACAAAATATGAAATATTTTGAAAGTTTTTTATAACATTCACTCACTAGCCTAAGATATTTTTGGAAGTTAGTGACAACTGAAATACTTTTAAAAACTAATTCCTACTAGGTTGAAAGCTTTTAGGGACCTAGTGCCCACTAGTCTGAACATTTTTTGGAACCCAATAAATGTCTTATAGAACCTAGTTCTCATTAGATTGATATGAAGTGTATTTCCCACCAATAAATTGTATTTCATATCTCATATAAACTTTATGTTTTAAAATAGGATGATTTTAAATCATATATACAAGTAGATACATATAACACCATAAATATTCAACTTTATTTATAATAATTTATTTTAAAAATATTGTAAGTCATCCACATAAGCTCGATTATTACATCTCTTATGACTTTTTTTTTTTGAAACCTAGAACCTATTACGCTGAAACCAAATGTAGTGGACACCACTAAATTAGATTCCATTAACAACCATCATTCATATACATAAATATATACTCCATATTATTTATAAAAAATATTTTTATATAAAATTATATTGTATCCATATAACCATGAGTTTAGATCTATTATGCCTAATAAGAGTCTTTCATTACATCTCCCATGAATTTTTAAAAGTCTTTGAACTTTTTAAATTACATTTATTATTAAAATATGTTCTTTTTAATGTTTATAAAATAAATTATTCAATTTTATCACTCTAAAGGTGTACATGATTCCCAAAAAAATCACCATTCTTATTACTACATATTCTCACTCTAGATTTGTACATCATTCCTAGAAAGTTTCAATATCAAAACTGCATGGAATTATAAAACAAGACAAATAATATCATAGATTTTAATAAATAAAGTATAAAAAAATATCACTCCAAAATTATACATGATTACCAATTTTTTTTTTTGTTATTCCTCCATTTTATCATTCCATATCTATACATGATACCTAAAACCAATTCAATATCAAAACTTTTTGGCATTATAAAACATGAAAAGTATCCAATTTTTTCACTCTATAACTATACATGATTCTTAAAAAACATTATGCCATTATTATTCCTCCATATTCCCATTCTATATATGTACATGATACTTGAAATAAATTCAATATTAGAACTTCATGAAATTAAAAAATAGGAAAAATAACATAAAAATATATTCAACCATTATTTTTCTTCCATATTCTCACTCCAAAGCTACACATGAAACCTGGAAAAAAATCAATGTTATAACTCCATGGAATTATACAAAACTAATATATCTAGTCAAGTTGAGAAATAACATAATCTTTAAGTTTAAATTTTTAAACCCTATTTCCTACTTACATTAGTATCCTTTTAGCCATTGTGTTAAAATACCATTCCAAGATGCAAGATTGTCTTATTTAGCATACTAAAAAACCCATCAAAACTTCATTACTAAATTATCTTTGCATCTAATATAGGGAATAACTAACTCTCTTGTATGGTCCTCATGTAAATATAATTTTTGATAAAATGGTGAGCATTAGTATTTAATTTTCACCTACTTTATATACACACATGTATGTATGTATGTATGTATACATACATACACACATATATATGTATGTATGTATATGTATGTATATGTATATATATATATATATATATATATATATATATATATATATATATATATATATATATATATATATATATATATGTATATATATATATATATATATATATGTATATATATGTATGTATATATATATATGTATATATGTATATATGTATATATGTATGTATATATGTATATATGTATGTATATATGTATATATATGTATATATGTATATATATATATATGTATGTATATGTATATATATATATATATATATATATATACATATATATATACATATATATATACATATATATATATATATATATATATATATATATATATATATATGTATGTGTGTGTGTGTGTGTGTGTGTGTGTGTGTGTGTGTGTGTGTGTGTGTGTGTGTGTGTGTGTGTGTGTGTGTGTGTGTGTGTGTGTGTGTGTGTGTGTATACACACACATATATATACATATACATTAGGTTTCCTTTTGTTATATATATGGTCACTACGTTAGTATATGTTGTTTAAAATAATTAGAATCTACTAGATACTAGTTTCCATATTTATTTTATGGTCTTAATCAAATGAGAACTTAGCCACCAATATTTTCTCATATTAAGTTTTAAATACTTTTCATAATTTTTAAATAAATTGAAGCATGCAAGCCATATATTTTTAAACAAATGAAAACCTATTTATCACTATGCTCCCTTTTTCTTTTTCAATTTCTGTAAAAATAGAATGCCCCCTAAGTTCCCTATATATTTAAACAAATGGAGACTTATTTTTCACTAAGTAACCATTTTTGTTTTTAGTTTATAAAAAAATAGAAACATAATGTTTGATAAGTTAACATGTTTTGTTTAATAAAACAAAAAAATAACACCCTCTAAGTTAGCATATTTATAGTTTTAAATGTATGAAAATAGAATCCTAGTAGTCACTAAGTTAACATATGTTTTTTTTTTTTTTTTTTTAAAAACCTAGTGGTAAATAGGTTTACATACTTATATTATTAAATAGATGGAAACATATTTCCCTTTTTAGATCTTTAAATAAATGGAAATATATCAATCATATATTTTAAAATAGATAGAAACATATCATTCATTGGGTTATCTTTTCCATTGTTCAATTTGTAAAAGTAACATAAAGGCTTCTGGTTTCACCTCGTGTGTGTGTGCGCGCACGCACGCACGAATGCACGTGCGGGAAAACCTAATGGTTGATAGGTTCCCTTTTTTCAATTTGTTTTAGAAAATAGAAAATTTAAGATCACCAGGTTAACATATGTTGTTTGATAAAATTAGAACCTAGTAACCACTGGGTTTCCATATTTAGCTTATAGTTATGATCAAATGGGAACATATCATTTATTATGCCATTAGGTTATCATATTTATACTAGTTATTATATGACTTTAAATATACAAAATAGATGATCCAATAGCATGGACAAAAAATAGTTGAAATGTGGATAATTTCTTATTTACATATGATTTAATAATGGTGATATAGCTATTGATAGGTTTATATTTTTTTTCTTGGTTTTCAATAAATGAAAACATAATGGCCACTAGGTTCTCATTTTTATTTTAGGGTATAAAATAAATGGTAACATAAAAATACCATATTGTTTTGTTAAGTAGATGAATCATAATGGTTATTAGGGTTAAGAATAAAATTGGATTCTTATTTTTTATAAAAAATGAATAAAAAAAAATTCCACTCCACTATGATTTATAATCTCTATAAAGTACAGTTAAATCTTATTAAAACTCAACCATCTCCAAAATTTACTTCATGTAATAGGTATTATAAAACTTATCATATTCATGGCTTTCCATAATGCAATCAATATAGTATATTTATGCAAACCCTATTTGTAAATTTAGTTTCTTGTCCAAACCATTTTAATATAAATAATTTTTCATTGAAAGAGCATTATATTTGAAGAATCACAATGAATATTTCTAAAAATTCTTTGTCATGATTTTCCAATGAATGTTATTTATAAAAAATGGAATCTCAACAAGGGAAGATATTAAATGTATAAAATACATACATGAATAATTAAATTAATATATTTTAATGTAAAAAAAAATCACAATGCCATTGAATTGTTTCAAGATATATATACAACTAAATTAAAATACATAAATAAAAATGTTTCATGATATTTTATGACATCATACCACTAATAAAGCATGTTTCTCATGGCATCCTTATCTATATGAAATTATAAATTATAGAGATCATCTTTGAAATTTATTTGAAATTGAATTACATTTGATGTTAATATCATATAATAGGTCTGACCTAGTTTTGACAATGTTTATGTTGCCCCTATTTTTATTAAAAAATTTAATAAAATTTATTTATAAAACTAAAATGTAACCAATGGAATCCATTTTTACTACAAAATACATATACATAAAAAAAATTAGATTACATAAAAAAAAAACATGTTTGGATGTAGCAACCATTAGGGTCCCAATAAATTACATATATAAAATAAAATGTTAGGAAACTAGAAACCACTAGGAGATGTATATATATCCACCTATAAAATTATAATTTTTTTCATGATAAAGTTAATATATACATGTATAAAATAATTTTATCCAATAACTATTTGTTTTTCTAAAATGGTGTAATGTATGACCTTAGCCTAGCATTAGGAGTTGTGTACATATTTATTATTATAGAATCAATACCAATGTAGTTATCCTAATATATTTCCTATTTATATCTTATAATGTATAATAAATGATAGGTATTTAAAATATATTACCTATCATCTCTTAAGAGACACATTAATCCACCCATCCAATTCTAAGATGTTTAATAACATCATTCATATTTATGTAGAGTCAAGACTAAAGTGTTTACCCTATTATATTTTATATTTATATATTATATTGTAAAATAAATGTTAGGTATTACAAATCTATTACCTAGTAGATACACATATACACATATCCATATTTGGTAATATACTCTTATTCTGATTTTTTATTTCCAATTCAATTTATTTGGAATACTTGTAGATTTTGACCGATATCTAGGATGGCCCCAACTCCAAATAAGTCTATACTTTTCCCATAGAGCTTAAAACCATTTCATTATTTATCTAAAATATATTTTTAATACATTCAGACTAAATTTTATCCATTAACCAACCATATCTCAAAAATAAACTCTTGCTTATCTCTTAGGAGAACTTGTAGTTGTATGAGTCCATCTTAGACAAACCCATGCACATATGGGTTTGTCTCTTTTATCTTTATGGGTATTTATATTTAGTACCATTAAGTTTAAACCTAAATTTAGAAATGGTGGGGTTATGGTTACGAAATACATAATTCATTACAACACAAGGGAGGAAAACTAATCTATAGTAGGCTAATTAATAGAAAACCCAAATAAATAATATTCTAAATCTACACAACTGATATTTGTAAATATAATAAAGTAAAAATATTAAAATAGATTATAATAAATAAGAAACAATGGTACTTATCTTGTTTACTATGTGTAAGAAGATCTAGACTAAAAATAGGTGTAAAATATGTAGGATTGATATTCTATATTAGTCATCATATTTTATAAATTACACTTCTATATCCACAGACACTACTATTAGATCTAAACATTTTCGTTGACACTAGTGTCTTACTATGATGTAGGGGTTTAGTAAAAAACAATGACTGGATCTGGATGTGACTAAATTCATTGTTCTAGATTTTATGTCACCTTTTTATTGGTGTATTTAGATTTGAGATATAGATTGTCTCTCTTTGTTGATTGATAAAACCATAGCTCTTCACCCTTTTTCATCCTTGGAATGAGTTTGATGAAAAATGGGTTCATAGTGTCAATTTTTCCAAAGAAACCTCTATCAATGGGTGGTGCCTACAATAATCCAATGAGGGGCTCAGACTAATGTTAATTTTTTTAAAAATAAAATAGAACTTTAAATTAAAAAATGGGTTATAAATAGAAACACTAGCACATTGAATAGAAACATAGATATAAGAATAGAGATATTTGACAAATTTGATATAAATATAAAATGAAATTTAAATTAATCATATATTTTTATTAATAAATAATAAAATAACAATACATAATAAAAATGGTTGTCAAAACTATTAAAAACATGGGAAACGGTCATTTGTTGTAAATGACATTTTTTCATTAAAAACCTGAAATGTGGCCAAAAAATTACATTTTTGAAAATAGAACCAAAATATCATAAAGTAAATAAATAAAAAATTAAAAAATAATCCCATAAAAATATGTTGAAATAAATAATGAAAATAAAACATTAAAATTTTAAACCAACAATAAAACATTACAATGTTAATAGACAAAGTATGTGATAGATAAGCTCATCCTATATATTTTTAGCCCATCAACTATTTCCATGACAGTAAGAAAAATAATAATTAATAAAATACCATCATCACAGGTGAAGATTAAAATTGACAAGTATTTGCAAATAGATATGCAATTCCACACATACTAGAAGAAGATGTATTATCAACCAAAGAAGGCTTGTAGACAACTAAAGCTTGTTGATAATCATCATATCCCTTGTGAATAAAGTAATCTAAATAGATTTATGTAAAACTCACTTAAATAAATTATTTAAATTAAGAGTCACCTTCACCCAATTATGTATTCATGCCATTTATTGGGACAAGTGTAAAGGTATGTGATAGTAGTTAGTTGAAAGAATATTTCAAAAATTATATATATATATATATATATATATATATATATTATATATATATATATATATATATATATATATATATATATATATATATATATATATATATATCATTGGTTTAGTTGATGCCTCCAGTTTTATAAATTCTAATGGTTCTCTTGTAGAAAAATTATTCATAGTATCACTAAAATTACATGGAAATGCATGGTGTGGCTAGAGTGTTTCTCATTTACTTGGGTTTGTAAGAGAAAAAGCTTGACAATTTGTGAAATTGATAACATTAAAAAAATGGTTTTTTCTTTTTATTTTTATTTTTCTCCCTTTCATTTTTGTTATTTAAAAAAAAAATACATTCTTTCTCATTCTAGAATACTTAGGCTTTATAATGGTTCTTCTCATGACTCATCCTATTATCTAGTTGCCCTGCAAGCTTTATCTATTCTCCACTATGATTTTGCATACTGCCAGCTTATTGAATGCAATTATTTATCCTTTATTAAGAAACATTGGGTGGTTTATTACATGAACTAGTCTATGTTTTTTGTCTAGATTAAACATTTTCTAGGTATCTTTTAGAACTATTTTCTTTAGATAAGAAAATCATGTGATATTAGATCCAAGGCTGTTGAGAGTTGAATGTATATGTACCTTTGTTGCCTTTACTGAAAAAATAAAAGCAATAATCTCATATAATATATTATCTCTAATCATAAAATTTTGACTCCTCAATAATGTACCCTCTATCTGATTTAAGGTTTGAAACACATCCTTTTATGCCTTATGTGTAACTCTCATACTATTAAAAAACTTGAGTGTTTTCCTGTTTCAAAAACTATTGAATTTGTAATTGATAGGTTTGAAATCCATTCAGTTTCACTTTTCAGAGTGGAATTATGCAAATGGTTCACCCATTTAAATTGCATTTAATTACATTTGAAATGTGCACCCCACTTTTATGGTTTTCACAGATTCTATATATTAGAGTGATACTATACACTTGCCTTTCTATTGTGAATGGATGACCTTGATTATGGATTATTCATATTATTTACTTACTCTTCACATGGTCATGGATTATAAGTTAAGTATATTATTTACATGATCCTCTAAAATCTTAATTCTTAAGTAATAACTTTCTCTATAAGAGTGAAAAGTCTTTGGTCAATTTTGATTAGATTTTCAATATTTGAGGGATTTTTACCTGTATATATTCAAATCATTTTTATAATGACCAATTTACATGAGTATTCATTTCTTAATGACCTTTATCTCATGCATGTTGGTAATAATCTCAAGGCAAGGGGAACCACAAAGCACACAAGCCACCTCGAAGTAGACTTTCTCCCAAAAGACTCTTCCTGAGTTGAAGAGATTTTAGATCTTATAATTTATTTTAAGCCTCCCTTGTCTCACAATAATTATCTATCTAGGATAGTCACAACCTGATACCTTTTGGTTTTGGTAAGTAATTAGATCTTTCAAGAATCATTTTAATAGTCAATGGTTTGTTTATGTTTTCACTACTTTAATAGTGCAACTATGAGCATGATGCAACTTTTATCAGGAATTAATGTAAAAAAATATTTGATGTTGTGTTTTCATATTTTATTAAATATTTTAAAATATGTAAGCTTTGTAGGATAATTTTTTTGGGAATATAGCATCCACTAGGCTAAATTATTTTGGGAAACTAGTGCCAACTGAGCTGAAAGTTTTTTTGAAACCTAGTGATAGTTAAAATATTTTGAATTTTTATAAGAAATTAATGCCTTCTAATCCTAAATATTTTTTCAACTTATTTATTTGAACTAAATTCCATAGTTTATATATAAAAATATATAACCTGCTAGGCTATAAGTTCTTTAGAGCCTAGCACCCACTTCAATGAAATTTTTTGGAATATATTTTTTTAAGTTATATTTAATATCTCATACATTTATTATGTATTAAAATAAGACAACCATAAATTATATATAAAAATAAAAATCCTAATTTTATAATTTTTCTCATAATCTAATGTCCACTAAGCTAAAAAGTTTTAGGAATTTATTTTATAGCACTTGCTAGGCTGAAATATTCGGGGAGCTTATTTTATAATGGTCACTGGGCTGAACATTTTTTTGGAATTTTTTTTTAAAATTAAAGATCACTAGGATGAAATATATTGGATACATAACACTTGATATGTTGAAATATTTTAATAACTTTCACCTGCTTAATTGAATTTCTTATAAACCTAGTAATAGCTAAAGGATTTTAAAAGTTTTTAGAAACTTGCACATACTAGGCTGAATTTTTTTGGGAACTTAACAAACTATGAAAGTTTTTTAAATTTTTTATAACATTCACTCACTAGCATAAGATGTTTTTGGAAGTTAGCAACAACTGAAATATTTTTGAAAACTAGTTCCTACTAGGTTGAAATATTTTGGGAACCTAGTGCCCACTAGTCTGAACATTTTTTGGAACCCAATAAATGTTCTATAGAACCTAGTTCCCATTAGATTGATATGAATTGTAGTTCCCACCAATAAATTGTATTTCATATCTCATATAAACTTTATGTTTTAAAATAGGATGATTGTAACTCATATATACAAATAGATCTATATAAAAACATAAATATTCCACTTTATTTATACTAATTTATTTAAAATATCTTGTAAGTCATCCACATAAACTCGAGTATTGCATCTCTTATGAATTTTTTTTGAAACCTAACACCCATTAGGCTGATACCAAATGTAGTGGACACCACTAAATTAGATTCCATTAAAAACCATAATTCATAAACATAAATACATATTCCATTTTATTTATAAAAAAATATTTTTATAGAAAATTATACTATATCCATATAACCATGAGTTTTACATCTATGATGCCTAATAAGAGTCTTTTATTACATATCCTATGAATTTTTAAAATTATTTGAACCTTATCAATTACATTTTTTTATTAAAATATGTTCCTTGTAATGTTTATAAAATAAATTATTCAATATTATCAATCTAGAGGTGTACATGATTCCCAAAAAA
>JARHVA010007251.1:372500-475000 GCA_037957365.1 Torreya grandis | reverse complement strand
ACTAGTGTCTTACTATGATGTAGGTGTCTAGTAAAAAATAATTATTGGATCTGAATGTGACTAAATTCATTGTTCTAGGTTTTATATCACCTTTTTACTGGAGTATTCAGATTTGAGATATAGATTATCTTTATTGATTGATTGATAAAACCATAGCTCTTCACCCTTCTTTATCCTTGAATTGAGTTTGATGAAAAATAGGTTCACAGTGTCAAGTTTCCCTAAATAACCCTCTATCAATGGGTGGTGCCTACATAGAAAATAATCCAAGGAGGGACTTAGACTTATGTAGTTCTCCCCTGTGTGTGGGAAAGTGTGTGTACTAATGTAAAATATATTATATGAATATGCATACACTAATCTAGCTTGTAATTTGACATATATCTCTCATGGGATACTCTTTGAATGTTTTAGACATGTGATATAACTACTCCTATGTTTGATATGAAAATATGGATAAATAAGGTAGAATAGAGTGTTTATTTAGTTGATTGATTTCATATTTGTAGGTGTTATATTGGTATTTTCTAAATAAGTAATGAAAAGGCTTAGAATTGTATTTATACCACACCTTTTGAAAAAATATCATATTAGGTTCAATAATACAATTAGGTTGACCCATATATTTTGATCATTTGGTAATTCAGATGACTTTTAGATAATAGACACTAGATAAGGATCTAGACACTACCATCAATGATAGTGTCCCTCTATGGTGAATAGTATCCAAAGGGATAGAAAATAGGTACATATATGAAACTAAAATTGAAGGATTTTTATTAGGTTTTAATATTTTTGTGTAGTATAAGAGACCTAGGTCATCATAATGATATGGATCAAACTAAGAGATAGGAATTTAAGAACAATGAGATGGTGAATGAAATCCTTTTGGTAGTAAGGACATCTAGAATTTAAGAGTAAATCCCTAATTGATATTTTTCAAATGTACAAGACTAAGATTATATAAATATTTAGTTTTAGTATCTACATTTATCATGTTAATCTATTAATGAATAAGGATGAAATTACTAAAATAAAGGAAATAAATGTGTACCTTGGTGTGTATAACACACCTTTCCTTTGTTTAAGCCCACTTTGAGTGTTTTACTAGTGTATGACCTATAACCAAGAGCATGTTAAAGTATAAATCAGTGCATATAATAAGAAATTTAAAATAATTGAAATTCTTGAAAATAAAGAAAGCAAGGAAGGAGTACACCTATGTGTCGATGAAACCATGTTGCCTCTTGATAATTTTATTTGGTAAATTTTCTTCCTTATGAATCATTGGGGCTAAAAAATATCCATACCTAAACCTTGGATACTTTTAAGAGGGATATTCAAAGGTATTATTTCCTCAATCCAATTTAAGTATAATTTGTGACATGACCATTGACTTCTTTATATATCAATTTCACAACTTAAGTGTGAATATTTATAATTTGGTGAAGGTGAGTGATTTGATAAACTCATCCTATAAATCTAGTGATATTGGATGATTAATAACTAAAATACATAAATATGGTGAGGTTAAATTATTTAATCACTTTAACCTTTAAAATGAACCCAACTATTGTAGTAGAAAATGTTCGATAATAATACATCCTAGTGTAATCAATTGGTTTTAGTGATTATTATAATTAGTAAATTTTGTAATTTTTGGTAAAATATCATGGAATATTCACCTATAATATGTATAAGTTGTATTATATGTTTCATAAATATTAAAAACTTTTTAAAAAATATATGAAAAATAGATGCAATGTATAAAATTCTTACCCAAGTATATATCTAAATCATGGAACTAAACTATATTTTGTGAAAGCCTGGAGGTCATGTCTTTGTGACATGACCCCACTAAATTCTAGAGATACTAAGTAATTTTATAAGTGTGGAGGTCATGTTATTATTATATGCCCCCACTATAATCTAAAATTGTGAAAATGTATAAGTGTGGAGGTCATGCCTTTGTGACATGCCCCCACTGCAATCTAGACATTTTTGAAAATGTGAAAGTCATGCCTTTATGATATTACCCCACTATAATTCCCCCATTTTGAGGTGAATTAAATATAAAATGGTAGATATATTACCTAAAATAGATAAATTAGTTATAGAATCTATTTATAAATCATGTAGCATATAAGGATAAGTTGGTGAAGTAGATATATCAATTAGGCTTGTAGTATCAAGTCTTAAAGAGCATGATATAGATCATAGAATTATTTAGAGGGTAATAGTAAAATATTGTTAATAAATAAATCACACACACAAGAGAACTAAATGTAATTTAAATGAATTATCTCAAGAGATTTCATATAAGGGGCATGTTCAAATTCTAAATAATAGAAACGAATGACATATTTAAATGTCTAATAAATAGAGAATAACTAATTCAATTATCCAATCAGAATATAATGGTACAGGGGCCAATATGAAAGGAACATATTCAAATATTTCACAAGTAATATAATAGAAAATAATTTAATACACTCAAGAAAGTGACAATATGAATAAATGAATTATAAGCATATTATACTAGTCCCTGCATATATGTGTTAGAAAAAATGTTACGTAGTATAGCATATCAAGTAAACTATGAAAGATATGAACATGTGCACATGTAAACATACAAAATTAAATATGATAATGTATAAATGATCATATAATATATGTAACATGTATCAATCATTGTTATTATTATTGCCCTAAATTGCACCCTTGAGGAGGTTGTTCAATCCCACCTCATTTAGATGACACATGGAGACTCTAAGCATGAAATCAATATATTTCATTAAGATTACAAAAAAAAATACATGGATGTAATTTATAATCCTAGATATGCTCATAATAGTCCTATAAAATAGGATAATCAAATCATCTGTAATCTCCTATTTTATTCAATGACTAACTTATTCAAACAACTAACCTAAAAATAATTGTGGTTTGTTTTATGGGATAACAAACCACATGTACAAACATAGGTGAACTAATTTATTCTAAAATTATCCCCCTTAATTAATCATAGTTTGGAGAGTACAAGAGAGATAAATTTTTAATGCCTCAAACTTATCACTTGCAAGTGACTTTATGTAGACATTTACACAATGATCTTGAGTGGGACAATATTGGAGCTGTATATTGTGTTGTTGAACATGTTCACATATGAAATGAACTTGAACTTCAATGTGTTACATGCATTTATGAAACACTGTATTTCAAACAAGTTTAAGAACACCTTGATTGTCACAGTTTATAATTATTGGTTGAGTCTGTCAAACTCCCAATCCTTCTAGTATATGATGTAACCATATCGCCTCACAAATAGTTCCTCCTATAACATGATATTCTACCTCAATAGAAGAATGAGAATAAAATTTTTGCTTCTTTCTCCCCCATGAGATTGGACTAGATCCAAAAAATAATACAAACCTAGAAGTGGATTTTCTATCATTAATTAAACTTGCATGATCTACATCCATGTATCTTGTTAAGAAGAACTTATCATTATTTTTGTATGTTAGGCCATAATCCATTATTCCTCAAAGATATCTCAATACCCACTTAGTTTTTTTCTAATGGCTTACCTTTAGATATATCATAGATCATGAAACATATCTAAAAACATATTTGATATCTAGCCTAGTGTATATGAGGTAGATGAGACTCCAAATTAATTAGAGATAAAGAGTAACATCTACTAGTGGTGATGGATCTAAGTGAGATAGCTGAAGTCTTATCTCCATGGGCATAGACATTAGTTTGTATTCCATCATCTAAAACCTCTCAAGTAATGTCTTGGTCTACTTCATATGAGACATGAATATGTGGTGCCCTTTTTCCCATACTTCTAATCCAAGACAATAGTGTAGTATCTCAAGATATGTCATGTCAAATGATCAATTAAGATCACTCTTTGTACATCAATTACCTTCATTAAGCTACCAATGATGACTAGATCATTGAAATAAATAATAATAACAATCTCCCCTCCTTGATTTTTGAGGTAGAAATTGAGATCATATGGATTCCTCTAAAATCCATGTTTCATTAGATGCTCATTAATTTTTATATACTAGGCTCTAGGAGCCTGTTTGAGACCATACATAGATTTTATGAGTTTGCACACTTTCTTCTCTTGCCCTAGTGTGACATAACCCTCTGGTTGAGTCATATAGACATATTCCTATAGATATCCATTTAATAAGGTACTTTTTATGTCTATATGATGAACATTCCAACCAAACTATGCAACCATTGCAAAGATCATCTTGATTGTCTTTTTCTTAGATGTAGGAGTAAAAGTTTCCTCATAGTCTATACCTTCCTTTTGATCATAACCCTTTTCTACGAGTCTTGCCTTGTGCTTGTCTATAATACCATCTAATTTTTATTTAGTATTAAAGACCCATTTTTAACCAATAGGTTTCTTCCCTAGTGGAAGATCAATAAGCTCCCATGTGTTATTCTTCATGATAGACTAAAATTTTGCATCCATGTCATCTTTCCAAGGTTTGAAATATAGAGATTCATAGACTATAGAAGGATAAAATGTTTATAAAAATAGTATCATTAAGGCCAAAGTTACCTGTTTATGAGTCATAATACGTGTCCTTGGTCTTATAGATAAAGTGTCTAAAGGTCCATCTAGTTTGCATCTAAAATTATACTCATATACCATTTAGGCATATGTTGAACAAATGTAGGTGGTGTTGGATATTTTGATTGACCTTCACCACTATTTGCATCTATAAATATTATAAGTATGATTCTTGTATTATATATATATGTGTGTGTGGAAGATGAATTGATTTCACCTTTTTCATCAAACACTACATCCCTGTTGATAAGATTATTTAGAGTTTCTAGATCAAGGAGCCGATATGCTTTTGACTCTTTACTATATCCCATAAAAATACATTCCTTGGTTTTGTTATCCACTTTATTTATTTTCTTCTTTAGGATATGCATGTATGTTTTGTAACCAAAATTCAAATATGAGAGACTTTCAGCTTTTCCCCAGTCTATGCTTCCTGTGGTGTTATTCCATTAAGAGCTTTGGTGTGTGACCTATTAAATAGTTACATAGTTATCAGACATGTTTCCACCAAATACGAATGAATAAATTTTGCATCCTAAACCATGATTTGAAACATCTCTATAATTAAATGGTTACACCTTTCTACAACACTATTTTGTTGTGGTGTGTAAGGAGAAATATATTGATGATGTACTCCATATTCAACAAGGTATGTAGTGAAATGTTTACTAGTGTATTCTCCCCCATGATCTGAGTAGAGGGCCTTGATTTTACAACTAGTCTCATCTTCAATAGAGGCCTTGAATTTTTTGAAGGATTTGAAATATTGAGATTTATACTTCAGTAATGAAACCCACATCTTGTGGGAATGATCATCAAAAAATATTATAAAATACTTGTATTATTTATGGCTATCAGTTATAGGTCTACACAGATCAATGTGCACCAGATTAAGTGGATGTAGAGACTGATATTCACTTTTTCCAAAAGGAGCTCTTTGTTGTTTACTAGCTAAACAACTGAGATAAATATCAAAAGATTGTTTGAGTGTGGGAAAACCTCTTACCATGTTATGTTTGATTAATTCAATCAAATACCCATAACTCAAACTACCATATATTTTATGCCATAACTTATATTTATTTGTACTATTCACAATAAGTGCCTAATGATCTTTATTCACAAAATAAAGATAAAACATTTTACCTATATTTGAAGGTCTTGCAATAGTTTTAGAACCTCTTGACTTGTTCTTGATAATGCAAAACTTTTTACCATCTTTATGATAAAACTCAACTTTTGAGATTATGATCAATAAATTAATTTACATAAAATAAGTTTTTAGTGAGTCTTGGGACATACAAAACATCTATGATCTTGGTCATTCTGTGACCAAGTTATAAAGAAACATCACCTCTACCCTATATAATATATGATGATTCATCAGCAATAGAGATGTTACCTTGAGATCCTGATTGGTGTAAGGTGGAAAACCATTCTTTTTAACTTGTCATGTGCTTTGTGTCATAAAAATAAACATATCATATAGAATTTAAAGAACAAGGTTCCTCATATGTATTTATAGTAAAGACATGATCATCATCTAAAGAATGATCATCCTCAACAACATTTTGATGTTGTTGTTTCTTTTTCCAATTCTATTTGGAATGGGGTTTTATCTTCAATGACTGAGGTGAATTATAGGAAGTGGACTTCTTGCTGGATGATCCCTATGTAAATGTATTATACCAACAATGTTTTAGGTCATTCCTTGTCTTTCCTTAAATAATACAAACCTTTTATGAACAAGGTTTGTTCCCCTATTTTTTTTGTTATTTTTTATGCTTATGTTTTTGTTTATATGCCTTTATTGGCTTATTTCCTTTTTGAGAGGAGGCAAGTGCATACTCTTCATTAGGTTCCTCTGTAGTATGTATGGTTTCCTCTTGTTGCAACATGTTAACCAATGAGACAAAGTTTGGTTTATAACCATTGAAATTTAATGTGATTATAAATATTATGTATGAATGGAGTAGTGCTCTTACAAAAATGGGGACCAAGGATTCATCTTTCACTAGGTCCTTAAATGCTTCAAATGAAGCCCATAAGGTTGAAAATCTATGAATAAAATCCTCAACTTTTTCCTCTATTTTCAATTTGAGTGAATATATATATATATATATATATATATATATATATATATATATATATATATATATATATATATATATATATATATATATATATATATATATATATATATATATATATATATATATATATATATATATATATATATATATATATATATATATATATATATATATATATATATATATATATATATATATCTAGATATAAAGAATCTAATTTTGATTATTTGATTCATACACTATTTGAAGCTTATCCCAAGCATCTTTAGCTATAGTGGCAATATGGACACCAAACATGATTATGAGGTTAGCCTTTTGATTGGATTTGTCAAAATTTCACTTTTGGTTAGCATCATTATCATGTTAGGTCAATTTGTCATCAACTACTATCCATATTTACTCATATTCCAATTTTGTTTTGACCTTGGTTTTCTAGACTACATAACTATCACCTCAAAGAAGTTATGTGTCTAGTAGAATAAAGTATGGTCCATTTTCAGCCATACATACAAATATGATCAAACTAAATAAGGGTGATAGATTTGTTCCTTATCACTCTAGTTTTCAAGGTTTCCCTTTGTATATACCATCATACTGATATACAAGACCTTTCTTTATATGCACCTTCCTTTATACTCATTGGTATAGAGAAAAAGCTCACCCTTTCTATATACATGGTAGTATACGAAATAACTATAAATATATGATAAATAATCTGATACTTGGTACCTAGATAGTAATAAAATGGGTTCATCCAATCATTATCACATATGTATATGGATTTCCTCATGCATGCACGTAACTTCACTATATACTTGGAAATACCACTAGTCAAGATTTACACTCTTTGATTGAAATGAATGGGTAAATAGGGGGAAGGATATGAATATCTCTAAACCTTATTAATCCCTAATGATTTAAAGGGTCAATGACCATATGTAATTTTGGTAGCTATGTTAGGCTATATATGCAGTAGTTCAAAACATGATAGGATTACCCGTGAATGTGAACTAGACGCATCATTTTGATTGAATGTTGTGAATGAGATTTTTAAAATCTCTTTGATTTTATGAGGCCAAATATATATTTAACTTTTAAAATTAAATTTCAATCTAAAATTTATAGTAGATGGAAAATAAATCCACTAGGAAAAAAATAATTATTCCCATCATTGTAATTTTGCCTTTCACTAGTTATGGGAATTGAACCTTGTACCTAGTTTGACCATAAAAATGACTTATCCAATTGTGATATTGATATTTTATGGTTTTTAAATCACTCAAATAAAAAATAAATATGAAAAATTTATTAAAAAAAATTAAAAAATTATACCTTATAATTCAGATCTCCATGTGAAAGTGATGTTGATAGGGCAAAAATTGAATCAAACAACTCTTTGCATGCTCCATGTGAAAAACACATGAAATAGACCAACTTGGATACTCCCAAAAGATGTTATATTATAATTTAAAAACATACATCATACTTCTAGGGTGATTATTATGTATAGAATTACCATCTATAATAATTAGATTTTAGCCACCACATTTATATGACTTGATATGGATGAAAAACCATACTGCTCCTTCAATTACTATTTGAAATAGCTTCCTACAACTTTGAATATCCCAAAAGGATGTAAAAAATCATATACACATGTGGTATAAAATTTTAGGTGGTCCAGCACTAAGTTAAGATCATTTTGCATAAATAAAAATATAAAAATGGTGATCGTATGACCCAAAATTGAGAAAAAAACAAAGTACAAGTCTAAACTAAAAACTATTATCTTACCAGCTCCCAAAATATGGTATATCCTAGTGCACTATGGTACATATAGATTAAAAATGATGATAAATGGAGTTATTAATTCCTCCATGAATTTATAGATCCTGACTCAATTTGTATGGTTAGATATGGGTAGATAACCTTACATCACTACTATAAAATATGAGAAAACAAGACTAGAATACTACCAATGGCCCAAAACATTATACAACCTAGTCAATAATAAATCTATCAAATTGAAAAATGTATAAAAACCATCAAATAATACTTATTAAGTTTTTATACATTTGCTTCAAGTGCAATCTAAATTACACGTTAATGAATTTATCATAGACTAGATTTGATAATGATTGACTCTAATACTAGAACTAAGCATGAAATCAATATATTTCATTAATCTTACAAAAAAATAATACATGGAATTAATTTATAAGCCTAGATATGTTCATAATAGTCCTATAAAATAGGATGAGCAAATTATCCATAATCTCCTATTTTATTTAATGACTAACTTATTCAAACAACTAACCTAAAAATACTATGTGGTTTGTTTTATAGGATAACAAACCACATTTACAAACATATGCGAATTAATTTATTATAACAAAGACACCTTTAGGTTTTGGGTGGCCTAATAGTTGAGGTGAATATCTAGGTTAGGGATAGCTCCATTGATGTATCACCTTAAACTACTACTAAACCTATTTATTTCAAAGAAAAGGGAGAGAGATAATTAGAATTAAGTCAATTGGAGGTGATTCACCAAACTCCATGACCACTACCACTCATTTCTAGCTACACAATGAACTATAGGACTGAATTGAAACTACAATACTCCTAATCTATTCCTTTTACATTAGTGTTTCAATATGGAGGTTGTAGATGATGTTTAGGTTGAGAGGTATTATCAATAAGTCTATAATAAGACACTAATGAATGTATTACACTCATTAATATTTTCAAAACTAATTGAACACACCATATGACCTGGAAGAGATACTTTAAACTACATGAAGGTGAAGAAAAAAGACAACATACCAAGGAGAATTGAATCAACACATGGTAAGATCAACTACCATTAGATACACACTAAAATAAAGTCATAAGAGAAGGTGAAAATAATTTTTTTTATTTATTCAAGGGCTTACAAAAGGAATATGGATTTCCATAATCATGTGGAAGGATGCATACAATACCATTCATGGTAGTATATATAGGATAAATGACAGAGGAAAGAGACAATGGATATAGATAGAATTCATGAAAAGTGTCATCCATCACAAATAAATTTCGATTACAAGTGGAATATGAAAGAATAGCCCTATCACTCTCTTCAACATGTGTTTTTTGGTGTGATGATGATCTTCAAAGCTAGCATAGGAGTTCTTGGTTGAGGAGTTACAATTTATCTCTTGAAGGGATAATTACAACTTATAGGCTTAACACATGGAATCTTAGTCTCATTGACAACTTAAACACCATTATTTTCCATATAATTATTCTCCTATCTTGTTTAATATTAAATTTGAAATTAGACATATTTTCCTACTAATCCTTATCATTAGAACCTACAAGTTTATGCCAAAGTTGGCTTAGACTAAAAGAAAGCAAAGAGCACAAGTATATTTCACATACTAGGTCTGATCCTTATTTTAATATTTAAACTATGCATTTTCCATATCATATGTGTCTTTGATAATATCCTACCATCTCTACCTATATCATAGACCATATTCAAATAGTCATTTGTCCTTTAGGTCCATGTAGCCTATTAGCTAAATACTTGGAGATAGTTATAGTTATTCATGATAGGGAAGCTTTTTTATGAATATGAGTATTATGTAGAGGCTTATCTATGCCTATGAATATTCCACACTAATTTCACAAGTTCCTTATGTTATTTTAGTGTTTTCAAGAGCCTAATTAGTTATAATAAGGTCTCTTAGAGGCCATAAAATGGAAACAAGTTTTGTCACTTGTTGTTGTCTATAAACTAATCCTTTGAAAACTATTTAAAACCCTAAGAACATAATTATACATGAATTTTTAATTATTTTAAGGATATAATTTAATTTTTAAATTATTTTCATGAATTTCCCAATACCTTTATGGCTTTGAAAAGGTCTGGTCACCTATACTCTCTCTACAGGCAATAAATAGTCCTCATCTAGGACTATTGTGTGACTCTAAAACTTGTTATATAAAATTTTAGTCATCTTAAAATTATTTTATAAGGTCATTCAATCTCTTATCAGGCATTTAAGGTCTCCTCCAATGGCAAGAGACTTTTATCCCTTCAAACACCATGCAAATAAGTTCAAATGTGCAGTTTTAAACTACTTTTCTATGCTTTTATTTTTCACACGTGACAATAATATAATAAATTATATATAAATGAGACATATATATGTCATAAATATTCTCAAAATTCATTTTATTTCATTATATCCACCCAACCCACCATTTTCCTCTATCGAGTTCCTTAAAGTGTAAAACTAGTAGTTTTCGGTGTTTACCTTGTTAATGATTGTTCATAAAGTTAAGGACCTAAAATTATCAACTAATGACAAAAATTTTGAGTATTTTAAGCTATTAAACATATCAAATATCCATTTATACCCATGAACTTGGTGGACATACTTACAATGTGAAGAAAATGCCTTCTCAAGCTTGGTAAGACTATGTGTGTAGGTCGAGAGAGTGTTTTGGCTCAACATGTCCTCCACTTGATTTTTTTTTTTTTTTTTTTTAAAATTTTAAATTAATTAATAAGGTATAAAACATGTCTTATAATTTATAAAACTATTTCCCTAATAATTTTGTCTCCTCAAATGATCCTAAAACTTGATTTGTCTAGGCTAAGGGTTTGTAGGCAGACTAGTCATTCTAACCCTATTGGTCTTGTTTTGGTGTTTTATCCTTTTTAAACTAATTAAAAACACTTTAAAAACATATTTAACACATTTAAAAATAATTTAAACCTTAAACCATACCAAAAATTCTATATCTTCTTCATGTTTTTATTTGTAGGTAGGTAGGTCCCTTTTAGGCCTAATACTTTCTCCAATAGGTCCTAGCTCTAACTGATGATGTATTTTCATTACCAAGATTATAATCACATATAAACCTTATTTAAATACTTAATATTATTCCATAAACTTTTAATGATATCTCAAACTCCAAACATAACTCAAAACCTACATTTCTCTTTACATACATGTGTATATGTCTATAGTGGTACCCAGTCATAGTTATTATGAATATTTAGATTGGTTCCCTCATATTTTAACCCTTAAATTAATTTTAATAAACTTTATAAGGTTTTATGGGTTTTTTAATAAATCTAATCAGGTGTGATAAACTCCCCAAATGATCATGAGGCCTACAAACATCTCAAAATAAGAACTCAACCCTATAACTCTACATTCCACACTTAGGCTTAATTAAATCTCATTATTATAATATATCTCTTGTATTAAGTTGTGTTCACATGGTTTTGGATATATAATATATTTTATTTATTTTTTTATAGGTCTCTCTTCCATTCTTTGATTTGAACAAACTAGTTTAAGACCTCCATCATTTTGCCATTTAGGTCTACATGATCCACTAGCAAGCTAGTCAAGGAGGACTCTAGATGATATTTATATCATGGGAGATTTATATGGATCCAAAAAATATGTATATAATCCATATACCTTATTTTTCACCTTGGAAATTTTTTTATACACTTATCCATGCTCTTTTAGTATTCCAAAACCTCATCAAATAGTAAGATGTCCTCTATTCTTATGCTTCTAAATACCATATTCATGTTAGTGTGTAGTTTAGTACTTTATATACATTAGGATAAATTTTAATGAATCTAAATTTTTTTTATTGAGGTGTTAATATGGCTTTACTCCTTACCAATGAGTCCCCAAATACACTTGAATCTTCTATGAACACCCAAACCTCTGTGCTCAAGTATGTAACCTTCCTAGTATAGAGGTTTATTACTTTTTGAAGGAAAACACATGTTATATTATGGTGGTGGGTTATGTGTGAGTACTTTTTATATCCTTTAAGATCTCAAACAGCTTTTAATTTTCATCCCTAAACTTTTAAATTCACTAAAACAAGGGAAAACTATGCCTATGGGGTTTTAGAAGGGTTTAAGGAGTTGCAAGCATTATTAATGATTTTTCATAAATAAGAGTCTTTAAATATATGAACCAATGCCAATTTTGGAAGGAAATTAGGTTCCCCTTCTTTTCCTAATAACTAATACAAAATTAGTTGGCTTTCTTGAGCCTGTGAATGACCTGATGGAGAGTTAGACTATTTTTTTGCCTTTATTAGACCTATAAAATATTGTTAAGTATTATTTGACCTTGATGAACTTGGTTAAATTTACCCTACATTTTCAATCTCTTTAAAATACATTTTCATCTCCTTTGATAGCTCATGAACTAAGTTTGTAATTGCTTATAGTTTATTATTATTGTTTTCTGAATTAAAACTATCATTTCTAACCTAAAATTAATCATACACACATTAATTCCTCCTCATGGTATTTTAAAAGTGTGTTGGTATGTACAAAACACTATATTTGACCTATAGATTCTATTTCAAAGCTTCAAGCATGTTGATAAAGCATGAAGAGGCTTTTGAAAAGGCTTAGACTATGTAAATTAACCCATAAGACTTGATATTCATCTAATAAATTCATTAACATGATTTTACTATCCATGTCAAATTTCATTTGATTGAATTATACCTTATCACCCATGAAATTAAAGGTTTGTGTAATAAAAAGGATTTGGGAGGGCCTAGACTAAGAAACACAATAACCTTAACCTCTCCAAAACTATCAACTTCTTTAAAAGTTCCTTAAATTTTGATAATTCATCATATATTTAACAAATTACATAATAATATGACCTATCAAGTGTCCTAGGCTACCAATCTTCACAATACCTTACATGATACCTTTGAAACATGCTAAGACCATTTAGTTAAATACCATGAACTTACAAGACATCATAGGACAAATTATGGGCATGAAAAATGTTGTGAATAAAGTTAAGGTGGATTATAATCAAATTTATGAAATGTAGTGACCTATGGTAGCCATTTTGGCTTAAATTTTTGATGACCTTTAGGGGGTATATGTCTGTTATGCACCTATACTAGTAGCCTTATTTCATCTACTAGATTATGGGGTCACTTGTGACACAACAACAACCTGAATTAGACCTAATAAATATTACAAGCCTTGATAAAAAGTAAGACAATTGATAATGCCTTCCACACACAAAGAAAAAGATAAAATACACAATAAAACAACTAGACTAAACAAGAAACACATTGTGATAATAATCACTTATGGAAGACAAAACACAAAAAACTACTATGTATAACAAATATCCAAGGTCTTATCCACTTGGATCAAAAGGAAAATTCTAAGATCCTATCCATGTGGTTGATAGAGATTTTGAGAAAACTATTGTTTGAGTGTCCTTCTGATTGGATTATATTCTTTATTACATGTTAGTTTCATTGGCTTATCTCTAATTGTAGTAATTGATTCAAACATGACCCCAATGTAAACATAATACACTTGTGGCTTTATGTTTACCTCATTTTGTTCATAATCAATGAGAAGGCTATCTAATGTGATCATAGATGTAACCTCAATCTTTGATGGATCATTAAGACTATGTTCTTGACTTTTCATGACACCTTTAGGTATTTCATTTATCTTTTCAAATACTACAATTTATTTAAACTCTTTAAAGAGCTCTAAATATTCATTCCAAACTACATCATGGTCTTCAATAGATATGTCTTTATTAACCTCTTCATGAATATGATTTCTAATAAGAGATGTATCTTTTCAAAAAACATCAATCTTTTGAAGGAGCTCAGTGTATTATTTCCAATATTCATTTAGTTATTTTGATGGAGGGAAACTTGAGTAGCATCATCACCTTTCTCTTTAGAAAATATAGGTCTGTCAATAACTTCAAACTCCTCAATGGAGTCATAACATAGCTTTAAGTTTGATTATTCAAACTCTATCTCTTGCTCACTAGGAGCCATTGAAACCTATTTCAAACCTTCATCATGCTTATTTTTAAATCCATCACCTTGTGAGACACTAATTATACTTCACTAGTCATTGAAATGTCATTTTAAACTTGTTTGTGACCATTTTGGGCTTATTAATGTTCACTAAGAGGGAGGATGTCATATTTTTTTATAGATTTGCATAATGATCAAGAAGTTGATAACCAAATTTAAGAACATCAAACAAGTCAATGTCAACTAAATTAGGATCTTGGGGTGATATGTTTATTAAAATTCCCTCCATGGCCTTAATTAACTCATATTCTCCTTTCAAAATCTCATGACTTACTTCTAATACTTCAAATGAGTCTTGCAGATGTAAATCACTCATTTATAGCACAATTTGATCTTCTTTTGATTTCATAGAGTCTATTATGGTGGTATTCTTAGCAAGAATAGAGAAAGAATTTAAATCTACTCCTTATTCATTAAAAACCATCACAACTTCCATTGGGATCTCACCTTGTTATTTCACTCTATCATTTAACATTGTTACACTAAGGTATTCAATCTCTTTAAGGAAAGCATGGTACAAGTGTTTTTAAGAATAATCAAGCTCATTTGGAGTCTTTATAACTTCAATCATGAGTTAATTTTATTTGGTTTTAGGATTTTCCTCTAGTGGAGTTGTTTTAAACTCATTTATACCATTATTAACCTTTTCTACCTAATTTTCCTCTTCTTCCATGAAGTATGGGAGTTCATCTATGGAACAAAGTCTTAGTTCATCATATTTTCCTTATCCCAAACCTTATTCTTGTTTTCCCTCATGAATAGGATTGATAATGGTAATCTCTTCATCATATTCACTTAAGACACTCTCTTTCTCAACTAAAATCTCTTCACTTGCCTTCCATTCAATAGGTTCTCCCTCTAAATGGGAGATGAGAGGCTAAGAGAGCTCATTAGTTTGTTTGAATCTTGAGAGAGAGTCTTTCCATCTCAGGATTTTAGGGTGGTAGACTCATTGAAAGGTTATTGGAGAGGGGTAAAATTAAGTTTTGTTAGGGATTATTCATTATTCCCTTTCCACTACCCAATCACTCTATCAAACTTTGATGCAATTTCATCTTCATGTACATATCTAACTTGAGGGGTGGGTGAAGGACTTGAGAGACTTGTAAACTCTCTTGATTTTACTTTTACTACCTATAATGATCCTTGTAGTCAAGGGTCATATTCCAAGAAGGCCTCCATGATGGAATGGTTTAAGGCTCTTGAGGAAAAGTGGATGGAGTTTTCATAGACATGGGCATTTATATATGATAAGTTGAAACTTGGGCTAGGTTGGGACTAAAATAAGGTTGATTGTATTGAATTGTCTACCTCTCTCAAACCACTAGCCTATTTTCCATGCACTATATTAATCATATTATATATATCATGTCATTCATTGATATTTATTTATTCTTCCTCTCAACAGTTGCCCACTTACTCTTAACCAATTGTAACAAGTCTCTCCTTCCCTAAATTATTTCACTCTAAATGGAAGGATTAGGGATAATTAGAACAGTATCATATTCTCTATAAATCTCTCTCATTTCCACTTCATGTTCTAATAGGGTTTGTTTGAGTTCTAATAGGGATTGAGTAGGATTTTAACTACACTAACTGGGGGTATCATAGTTTTGACAAGGATAATTATAGGGATAATTAGGATTCCAAATAGCATGATTTGGGGTACATGGGTGACAAAAATAATAATAAATTTGATATGTTGTTGGTTGAGGGATATTTGGGGTGAAGCCATGAACATTATTATCTTGATGTGAAGTATATGGAAGTACACAAGATGAATTTTCACTAAATGAAGATTGATAATACATGCCAAATAGTCTCTTCTAATAAATTATGTTTCTTAAACTAGCTATGTTAAATTTATATTTTCCATTGATATTTGAGGTCATGCCTCTAAAGGCTAATGTATTGAAGGACAACACCAGAAACCCCTCAATAGATAATATTCTATACCACTAGGTGTGTTATAACTATTATCACTCTAAATTTCACCCTTGAGAATATTTTTCAATCCTACCTCATTTATATGACACATAGAGACACATCTAGGCTATGGGTGTCCTAACAGTTAAGGTGAATATCTAGGTTAAGGCTATCTCCCTTGATGTATCACCTAAAATTACTAATAAACCTATTACTTGAAAATAAAATGGAGACATATAACTAAAAATAAGTAAAAGGGAGGTGATGCACAAAATTTCATGACCACTACCACTCATTTATAGATACATAATAAAATATAATACTATATTAAAACTACACTACTCCTAATTTGATCCTCTTACATCAGTATTTCAATATGAAGGTTATATATGATGTTTAGGTTGAGAGGGATTATCAAGAGGTATAGAATAAGAAACTAATGAATGTATTCCACTCCTTAATCTCTAAAAAACTAATTGAAAACACCATATGACCTATAAGATAGACTTTAAACTACATGAAGGTGAAGAGATATGACATCATACCAAGGAGAATTGAATCAACACTTGATAAGATCAACTACCATTAGAAACACATTATAAACACACTAAAATATAGTCATAAGAGAAGGTGAAAAACAATTTTTTATTTCCTAAATATATTACAAAAGGAGAAGGGATTTGTAATACTTAGGTGGAAGGATGAAAATAATGTCATTCAAGGTAGTACATATAGGAGAAATGAGAAAGGAAAGAGAGAAGGGATGTAGAGAGTCAATGAAAAGTGTTATCCATCACAAATTAGTTACAATGCCAAGTGGAAGATGAAATAATAGTCCTATCACTCTCTTAAATATGTGTTTCTTGGTGTGATGATGATCTTCAAAGGTGGCATAGGATTTCTTGGTTGAGGAGTTATAATTCATCTCTTAAAGGGACAATTACAACTTGGCACATGGCATCTTATTCTCCTAGGAAAATTACACACCATTATTGGCTGTAAAATGCTTCTCATATATTTGTTAAGATAAAATTTTAACTTATACATCTTTTCCTACTAATCCTTATCATTATAACTTGCAAGTTTATGCCAAAGTTGGATTGGACCAAAAGAAAGTAAAGAGAACGAGTTTATTTCACATATTGGGTCTGATCCTTGATTGAATTTTGACACCATATCTTGTACATCTGATTAGTTTATTGGAGAAGATCCTACCATCTTTACCCAACTTATAGGCCATCATTAAATATTCATCTATCTTTTATGTATATGCAATCTATTAGTTAGACACTTGGAAATAGTTGTTATTCATGATAATGAAGCTTTGTATGAATCTAAGGATTGTACAAAGCATTATCCATGTCTAGGAATCTTATACACTTATGTCACAAGTGTCTAAGGTTATTTTAGTGTTTTTATGAGCCTACTTAGTTGTAACAAGGTCTCTCAGAGGCAAGATAATAGAAAAAAATTGTCACTTGTTGTTACCTATATGCTAATCCTTTAAAATATATCTAAAACCTTGATAAAATTAATTTAAATGAATTTTTAAGTCTTATAAGGATATCATTGGATGTATATTGTAGTTTCATAAAGTTTCCAATACCTTTGGTGGCCTTGAAAAGGTCTACCCACTTGTACTCTCTCTATAGGCAAGGGATAGTCCTTATCTAGGCCTATTATGTGACTTGAAAACTTGTTATAGAAACCTATAATCCTATAAAAATTATTGTATAAGTTCATGGAATCTATACCCAATAATTTAAGGTCTCCTAAAATGGCTAAGATACTTGTATTCCTTCAAACACCATGTAAATTAGTTTAAATGTGTAGTTTTAGACTATTTTTCTATGATTTTCTTCTTCGCATGTACCAAGAATCTACTTCATTAGGTGTTCATGAGACCTAAAGAGTTATTAAAATTTATTTTTAGTGCGTTAGAGCCACCCAAACCACTATTTTACTCTATCAAGCTCCTTGAAGGGTAAAACTAGTAATGTGAGGTACTTACCTTATTAAAGATTGTTCATAAAGTTGAGGAACTCAAATTATGAACCAATATCACAAATTTAGAGAATATAACCCTATTATACATTTCCAAGAGACATTTAGATCCATGAAATTGGTGTACAGACCTACAATGTGAATAAAATGCCTTTTTAGGCTTGGTAAGGCTGTGTGTGTAGGTTGAGAGAGTGTTTTGGATCAACAGGTCCTCTACTTGCATGTTTTTTTATTAGAAATAACTTATAAGATCCAAAAAAGTCTTATAATGTTTTAAATTATATGCCCAATCATTTTATCTCCTCAAATGTGTGATCTATGAATTTGACTCAAGAGAGGATGGTTAGTATGGTATTAGTTCCAAAATGAAAACAAAATGAAATAAACACACTAATAACATAACATCTCTAGGCCTAGACACTAAAGAGAGCTTAGTTAAAAAAATAAAATGACAAACACAACAAAAAATAAAGGAATTAAAACATAAGAATTCCTTCACCTTTGGATGTTCCAAATGCCTTTGTAGTGGTGGCTTGCTCAGCTTGTGCTCATGAAGTCCTTGGCAATGGAAGCTTGGCTACCTCCATCTCTCCTTAGCACTTTTGGCTTATGGCTTGGCTTGTCTTGGAATAAATTGGAATGGTAACACTAGTTTCATTAATCTTTTGGAACTAATCTTTCATTATAACTTTTCACTAACAAGACTTAGAAATGATGTTCATGACCTCTCTATTTATAGATTTTTCGATTTGATCAAAATCAACCTAAACCATCCATCTCAAGATTGAGATATGTGGTTGAGGATTAATTCAATTTTTTTAATTAATTTTTTAATTATCCTCATCATTACATTGTAAAAAGGGGAAATTAAGAGGCATGGAGGGCATCATGGAAGGCATTGATGAGGCATGGCTGACATGAATCTTGATATTTGTGGCATTTATGGCCAATGGATGTTTTCCCAAGAAATGAGGTCACTTGATGATGCAGATATTCAATATTCATTTATTAAAACAAGTATTCAAGAATTTTCTATGGAATTATTAATTAGGTCTTGATTTTTATTAATTATCTCTTAAGAATATTTAAGCACTTTGTGCACAAATTACTCAAATTGATTAGAATGTCTTGTTATTGGTCTAAAATTTGACTGGATTGGAATTAGAAAGTGATGTCAAATGCATTGGAACCATATTTCCATTTAGGATGTTTCCAATAAAAAATAATAATGGCATATGTATTGTGTAAAAGGTTTTATATGAAAGAACAATCTAGAGAACCCATGTGCAAATTTGGCATTTTGACTAAAAATAAACTGATCAAAGTTAGCTGGACCATAAATTGCATTTCCCCATTTAGGGATACCCTAGCCAAAATCAACACTTGAATATGTCATCTTCACATCATTTATCATGTTTTAGTGTTTTTATTCCAAATTATACATTTTGGGTAGAAATTGGCCAAAACCCTGATTGGAGGTTATCGGTGGCTAGTTTTAGGTGTCTACAAAATGGTCCTAAACCCAAATTTTTCTAGGCCTAAGGTTCATATGTAGTCTAGCCATTCTAACCCTAATGGTCCTATTTTAGTGTTTTCTCATTTTTAAACTAATTCCAAACACTTTATAAATCTATTTCAAGGTTTTTCACAAATTTAAAAATAGTTTACACCTAAAATCCTACCCAAACCTTTTATATCTTCTTCATGTTTTTATGTGCAAGCTTATAGGTCCTTTTTAAGCCTAATGTTTTTCCCAATAGGTCCTACCTAAATATGATGATATATTTTAATTATTAGGATTATAATCACATATAAGCCTTCTTTAAATCCTCTATATGATTCCTTAAAGTTGGATTGAGATCTAAATCCCCAAACTTGACTCAAAACCTACATTTATCTTTACATGCATGTATATATGTCTATAATTATACCAAATCATACTTATCATGAATATTTATATGGGTTACCTCATATTTTAACCATAAAATTTCTTGGGAAGAACCTAATAAAGTTTCATGGGGTGTTTTATAACTTTTATCAAGTGTGATAAACTCCCCAAATGATCATGAGGCCTCCAGACACCTCAAAATAGGAACTCAACCCAATAGCTCTGTATTCCACACTTAGGATTCATTAAATATCATTATTAGAATGGATCTCTTATATGTATTTGGGATATAAATTTTTTATTTTTATATAGTTCTCTCTTTCATGTATTGATTTGAATAAACTAGTTTGAGACCTCCATCATTATGCCATTTAGGTCTACATGATCCACTAACAAGCTAATCAAGGAGGGCTCTAGATGATATTTATATCATGGGAGATATATATGGATCTAAATAATATGTAGAGAATTTATATACATTATTATTCACCTAATAAAAGTCTTTATACACTTGGTCATTCTCTTCTAATATTTCGAGGTGTCATTAGATAGTAAGACATCCTCCATTCTTAGGCTTCTCAATACCATCTTCATGTTAGTATGAAATTTGATACTTTATAGACCTTGGGGTAATTTTTAATGATTCTTGATAATGTTAAGGAGGTATAAATATGGATTTAATCCCTACCAATGAGTCCCCAAATACATTTTTCTCTTTTATGGATAACAAAACATCTATGCTCAAGTTTATAACCTACTTACTATAGAGATTTCTTGCCTTTTAACTACTCACATGTGCTAGATGATGGTGAAGGGTGATATGGGAGGATTTTATGTAGCATTTAATATATCACATAACTTATCATGTGTGTCCCTAAACTTTTAAATTCACTCAAATAAGGTAAAATCATGTGTATGGGGTTTTAGAAGGGTTTAAGGAGTTACAAACATTAGTAATGTTTATTCATAAATAAGAGACCTTAAATGTATAAAATAATTCCATAATTTAGAATGAACCTAGGCTTCCCTTATTTTCCTAAGAGATCTAGTTCCAACTCTCTCTCTCCTTGATGAACTAATATAAAAATGGTTGGCTTTCTTGAGCATGTGAATGACTTGATGGAGAGTTGGATTAGGATTTTACCTTTCTTGGACCTCTACAATATTTTTAAACTATTATATAACCTTGAATAACCTAATCTAATTTAATATTCACCTAAAATCTTTTGAAGATACATTTTCATCTCATTTGATAGCTCATGAACTGGGTTTGTAACTACTTATAGGTTATTATCACTATTTTCTGACTTATAACTATCATTTTTGACATTACCTAGTCATATCCATGTTAATAGCTCTTCAAAATATTGTAAAAGTGTGTTGGTATGTAAAGGAAACTATATTTGACATATAGATGCTATTACAAAGCCTGAATCATGTTGATCAAGCATGAAGAGGATTTTGAAAAGGCTTAAATTATGTAAATTAATGCATAAGACTTGAGATTAATTTAATTAATTCATTCACATGATTTATTATCCATTTTAAGGTTCATTTTATTGAATTATACCTTATCACCCATGAAAATGAAGGTTTGTGCAATAAAAAGGATTTGAGAAGGCCAAGACAAAGCAAAAAAGTAACCTTAACCTCTTCAAAAACCTAACTTCTTCAAAAGTTCCTTAACTTCTTGTAAGCCATCATATATTGATCAAATTGCATAATAATATGACCTATCAAGTGTCCTAGGCTACCAATATTCATAATACCTTACATGATACCTTTGAAACACTCCAAAACCACTTAGCTAGACATCATGAGCTCACAATACATCATAGGAAAAATCCTAAACATGAAAAAGGTTGTCAACAAAGTTAAGGTGGATTATAAGCAAAGATTTGAAATGCAGTGGCCTATGGTATCCATTTTGGCTAACATTTAACAAAGAAGAATATGCCCCCAATGTACTATATGATGTGAGTAGAGAAAATTACTAACATATTGAACTGCATATCTCATGTGTCTCATTATGTATGTATCATACTAAAACATGTGTGAAATATATGTATTTAAGAATTAAATGATAAGTTATATACTAACATAAATAAAAAACATAGAATCTAAAGAGCTAATAAAATATGGGAATGCTAGATATGAATTTATTTGAATATTTTTTTATTTATTGGAATATTTTATTATTTTTATGTTTCTAACTTGGAAAGGACTAATATTAGAAGTCCTCATATTCATAATGTGTATGACCAATTGATAAATTTAGTCATCTTCATTTATTGCGATTCATTGCCACTTACTTGATATTTTATTGTAGTTGGTTATAAAAAATCATTAGTATTGGTTACAACCATATCCATAATTTTATACCTAAATTCCATACATTCAAAGGGAAAGGTGATGCACAAGTTTTTAATATACAATTTTTTATTCAAGTTAAAGAACTAATGTTGAAAAAAATTAATGTCAAATGTGTCTCCTGATCTCATTTCCATATATATAACCATGGGGACCACCTATTTTCCTTATGCAATGGGTAACATAATATATCCAAGATATTCTAGAAAGAGTGGACAATGTGTTAATGGATCTATAGTATATCCTACTTATCATAAACATGTAACACTAAAAATTGTGTTTTAATTATGAATTTCAATCTTGAGATGCTCATAATAGTTTCCATTGATATTCACAATAATGGTTATATCTTCTTGTCATAGGTGATTTTGATTATGCCCCTTGTATTTTTTATGTTTGAATTGTTTGAGATCATAGATATTTTTTGTTATTCCTGTGTAATATTTATACAACCTTCATTTTCTTATTTTTGAATGGGATTTTACATTATCTCACACTGATCTATATCATGGCCAATGATCTTATGGCTATTATAATATGGTGATACTTCTATAAAAATGAGTCTATTGTCTTATTTATGTCTATTATGAGGTAAATATATCATCTTGTGCTCAAGTAAAATATAATTTTTTTTATGGAGAGCATTTTTTTGTGTTGTAATATGTCAAATCTATTGTAAATACTTATTATAAGTTTCCACATTATTAACATGATATATCAACATTTTTGCCTTATAGAATTGACTTAATGTTTCTAGCTAAGAGGGATAGATTGAATAATAAGCATTTACATGTTCATCTGATCATTTTTCCTTACCCTTATTTGAATATGATTGTGTATCCTCTAGTGATTAATGTAACTTATATGTACTAGGACCTGTAGGTGTGAATAGATTATATGAAAGATGCTCAAGTGGATCAAAATTTAGTTTTTGTAATTATTCATCCATCATAGTATGAGGGATTTCATCATCATTATCATATTAATCTAAAAATTTTGCATCTTGTTTCTTGGTATAACCCCTAAAGGCATATCAAATTTTGGATTTTATTTCTCTTTTGGTATCATTAGCTCCTTTGGTAATGATTCTTGTTCTAATTATGTATCCATGTAAACTTTAGTAGCTAATGTCTTATAAGAATCTTGAGGTAAATGAATTATTTTTATTGATTTTGCCATAAGTTTGTATGATTTAAAATGGAATGTATTTATTTGATGGTATGAGTTTAGGAAACCTTTCCATGTCAGAATGTAACATTTGAAATTTTTGAAAGGTTCATCATTGATCGACATATTCAATAAGGTCCCATCATCCATGAGGTTGACACATCGACGTAACGTAGATTGGATTGCATCCATTTTGTGTATCCAACATCTACCCAGAAGTAACTTATAATGAAATTATTGAGACATTATTTTCAATGTATTTGAGACATTACTTGCAATGTATTTGGAACCATTTTTGGTCCAAATGTCATGGTTAATGTGATTTATCCAATTAGAGGGTTTCATGAATTATCAAATACTTTAATATGCATTAATGATTTTTTAATGAGTGTAAGATAATGATTTTGAGAAATTGAATTTGATTATGCAATTTAATAAAAACTAATCAAAATACAAATATACCATTAAAATCTAGAGTCGTTAGGATAAAAATATAAATAGATGAACATTCATAACAACAATAGATCCTAAAGCTAAGTGATCTATATCAAAACAAAGACAATAAAAAGGATAGATGTTTATGGATTGATTATGAATTGACTTTTTAGACTCATATTTTCTTAGAAAACATGATATTATCTTGATTCAAGACATGGATTAGTTGATAGCTTGATAAAGAGGACTAATGGATCTGATCATGGGATGGGAATAGAATCTCATAGATTTTCTCCTTTTTTCTCATTGTCTGGAATAGATGAAATCATGGATTTAAATAGAGGAATAAAGGAATATTAAAATGAATTAAAAATTCCTTTAAAACCTCTAGAATTAGAAGATTCTAGAGATGAGGGCTGAGATAGATAAGATTATACAATTGGAGAATTATATAATCCATTGGGAGGGGTTAATTATGATTAGAGGGAGTTTAAGTTAGTAACTAGACAAGTTTTATATGATTAGGGAGTAGGATTATAGGAAAGGTTGCTCTTAGTCTAGGGTAAGTGGAAGGGAATTTAAAACTCCCAAATATTAGATAAGAGAAGGTTTGTTAGTGGATAATTGGGATTTTTGTGAATTAATTAGGCATGAGATGTTATAAGGTTAGTATAGTGTGGGGTATATATTATAAATATTAGATATTGAATAGGATAATATGATATTAGGAAAAATTATATGAAAATATATGAAATTATCAACATTAGTAATGAAGAAAACAAATTTAGATGCATACATTTTCCCCCTCTTTGAAAGGGAATTCCAACTAAATGAAGTACAAGGAATAATGTTCTTCAAAGAAGTAATAAATTCAAGGGTGAATGTTATTAAATTATGTTAGTGGACATGATTCCCCCTCAAGGGGACATGTGAAGAAAAATCAAATGGATGGCCACTCAAAAATTAATAACAAGGGTGGGAGGAACAAATATACAAGGGGTTGGGATACTATATGTGAGATTGATGATGAATAAAATGAACTTGACATGAGTAGTGAGCTAAAAATCAATGATGCCCCTGACAAAGACCTATATGCAAGGAGTGTAAATAATTGTTTTAGGGTTATAAACACATCCCAAGGGGAATCAACTATAACATGATGATGATAAGATAAAAATTCATAAGATTTCAATATATCCCAAGTAAGGACACATGTTGGGAGAGCATCAGTCCAAAATAAGATAATGAATTGATAAAATTAATGATGAGTTTATCTCCAAGTTGAATTTAAGCAATATGATGAAAGATATGAGAGATAATAAATTATATGATCAAGTTATCAAAATATGAAGGGGAATAATTGGACTACAATGCATCAAATCAACGAGCCATAATGTGATTAATATCAATGATTCTCCTAGCAAGGAAACCTTTAAAGGAGTTACATATGATAATAAAATTATGGTCTTATTCATACCCTAATTGAAAGAGGAAACCATAAAATTTAAGTGATGAATTAACCAATTGGTGATAATGGATGATTAATTGAAGAAAATATGGATGTTGTTATTTATCAAGACCAATCAAAAGGTACAATAAATTGAATGGGAATATTGGGGATATGAATGTGGGTATGGTGATTAATCAATAGACTGATTGATTAATGATTAAAATTATATCTCAAGGATTTGACTGATGTAATACTTGAGGATGATGAGGGGAAATAGATATATGATGATGAATGATGGGGAAATATGAGAGAGTGGTTGAACTAACCTTAGGCCCACCATGTGATTGAGTTTTACCTACATAGTTTGAAAAAACCTCAAGCCAATGTAGTTATCCCCAAATGGGAGTAAACAAATAAAATGAATTATGAGGATAATGGATAAGATTAATGGTGTTATGGAATAGAAAATATAAGATAAATGGATGAAAGAGGATGAAATAAATGTGTTAGATGCAAGTGATACTGATGGGTGGACTATAAGTGTGTTAATCGTTGGGATATAATATTATTTATATCAAATATTACCCTAGTAAAGACACATGCAAGGTATGAAGAGATGATAGTGTCATGGTTATTGACATGCCCCAAATGGGAACCAACCATGACAAAAGAGTGATGAGGAGATTTGTGATATTTTAACATATCCCAAGCAAGGATTCATGCATGGAATAGATACAGGTCTTATACTGATGATTGATGTGGATGAATATGTCCCAAAAATGATAAATTAATAATGGATGACTGATGAAGAAAATATGAAAGTTGTGATATGTCATGCCCAATCGATAAGGTGTGGGTGATTGACAAAAATATTAGGGAGATGATTATGGATATGGTGATTGATCAATAGACTAGTTGATTAATTATTGATATGATAATGTAAGTATTTGAGTGATGTAAGACTTTAGGATGATGAGGGATAAGAGAGATGTGATGACGATTGATAGGGAAAGAGAAGAGAGTGGCCAAGCTGACCTCAGGCACACCACATGACTGAGTGGTAGCTATATATTCTATAAAGACCTTAAGATGATGTACTTCAAACTAGATGATGGATGACAAGATATAATAGATGAGGATGATGAAAATGACTTTTAGACATGTTATTTTTTATATAGAGAATGTGACTCAAATGTTATAAATTAATATGGAGGACTAGTAAAAAATGATGGGAGATAAGATGTTAGATGTTGATGACTAGAGAGATGATAGATGAGTAACTAGAGGATATAGATGGGATGATAAATGGCTTGGAGGAATGATTTAATACTAGATGAGTGTACTAGGATAATCAACTTGTTGATGGGATTAAGATGATTAGATGTTTATACACATGATATAGGATAGGAGAAATGATGAATGTAGTCCATTGTCAATCCATCAATTTTGTAATAGGTCTCATCATAGTCTAAGAAATATGATGTAACAATGTAATTTAACACTAGGCATTAAGTGCCATGATATTTTTATGATGATGATGACCTTGTATCAGAGTGCATAATTGTAAAAGTGGTAAATAGTGAGCCTTACATCATTAAGGGAATCTAAAAGCATCATTATAGATTTTGGTGTCATCATAACATCCTCATTCATTACCCAATAGATAAAAATATTTATGTTATAGATAAACATTTATAGATAAATGAATATAGACAAAAAGGAAAATAAAAACATAGATAGATCATATAAATAACACACATAACTATATACACATGAATAAAATGGGATCTTGTCTATTTTATAAATTTATAAGGATGGGAGGAATGAGGATGATAATTGATGTCAATAAATCAATATGGATAGACTTACCTTGATCAAGATTAATATTCAATGAGGTTATGAATAGGGTGTGCTTGAGAAAATTTCAACTTAAACATAGGGGTTGGTTGACTTGCGGATTGGGAATTTTTTGAACTTATATAACAGACTTGGGACATATTAGCCTAAAGTGAGACTAGGTCAATGTTATCTCAATATAGACTATATTTTCCCTAGTTTGGAATAGGGGATGAAAGATATTAATAAGATGGATGGGTATGAATTGGTTATGAAAATGATAGGCAAAGGGAATGGAGATGGATTTGAATGGGTTAATAGGAATAATAAAAGACATCTTTAAATATTTTTGGCTTTTTCCATATTTTATGATTTTTTTGGATTTTTAACATATTTCAAATTTTAAGGCTTTTTGGAGTATGAATATACACTATATAAAGGGGTTACTAGAGAAAGGAACACCATGTATAGAGACCAAGATGAGGATGGATGGAATAATGGATGAGATGATAAAAGGATGAGGTGATACTAAAAAGGGGATGAGAACCAAGGAAAAATGGACTAGGGATCATTAATGACCATATAATGAAGGAATCATATATCTAGTTACCTGAATGTCCATTATAGGATATGCCAAGATGATTATAAAACCTTTTGTAAAACATATTCCACTTTCTTAAGTAGTTCAAGACTAGAATAAATAATGGACATAATATGATGCAAGATATGATGACAAATGATGGGTAGGAGTAATTAACCAAGGGATAAGATAGACAAGAATGACATGGATGGGATTGATAAGTGATGGATTTTTCTCCTAAGTGTTGATGTATAGTGTATATAATAGACTATTTTACCATGATGTTGTAAACTAGTTTCTATCATGGTACTTTCCCAAGGCACTAGAATACTAATTTTCACCATTGGATGAATGATTTTTATTTACTTATTTACTTTTGGCATCTTGATTTATTGGATAAGGGTGTGAGATGTAGGATGCATAAATTTTTGTGATATTCAATAAAAACCTATTTTAGAGATGCATGATGTTAGGACCATGTTGTCTATGTTATATGTATTGATGTCTTTATGATAACTATTGAATCTTGTTTATACCCCTCCTAACATCTAACCCAAGTGTCTTCATCAAAATAAAATAAATAATCTTTATCAGGTTTGTGAGGTGTTGAATGTATGGGTTTAGGGTTTGGATTTGATGGTGGAGTATCATAATTGATTAGATGATAAGATCATAATAAGAAGGTGTGATGGGTTTTTGAAGGTTAGGACTAATATTTAAACACATCATTAGAGATGTTGGATATTTTGTAGTTGATTGGTACTATATGACAAAAAACTTTAAGAGATCTAAGACACTTTGAATTTATGGTAATTATTTGATTTGATTATTTAAAGGATTATTATCCATAATGCTAGTACTTTTGACAAGGAATTTGATATTTAGAATTGATTATATTTTGACTATCCCCTAGTGCCTGACATTTGGATTAACCTCAAAATTTTGATAGATGATGATTAATTTAACTTTTATGGTCCCCTAGTGAATCAAAGAGGGTTTCACTAGGGAATTACACTTTTTGATTATGCTGATGATTTGAATTTTCTTGATTTTGACTTGTTAGATCAAAAGTGATTTAATCATGATGTATGAATTTTTTAATATGGTTTTGGACCTTTGTATTTTTTGCACATATTATGTTTCTAGAATAAGTGTACAATGATGTATGGTTTTATTCATCCAAATGGAGTAAGGTGGTTAAATGATGATTAATAGGAAGAAAGGGGTTTGTGGTGGATGAAGGTGGGGGAAATGGTATGATGAGGTCAATGAGTGGTGGTGAGTTAACATAGTCCTCATAGAGTTTCTAGGAGACCTAGTTTTGACATTATATAAAATATCCTCAAGATCAACAAAAGGATCACTAAGACTATCTAAAGGACATGCATCTAAATCAGGATCAGATTCATTGATTGATAAATCTTATAATAAATATTTTATGACTTCATCATCTTAGTTAGGATCAAAATACATTCCTTGTGATTGGTTGACATCTAGATTGGAGGTATTCATAAATAGGTAGGCATCATGGGTTGTAATATCTATTATGGATGATGTTTTTGACATGGTCTCTAATTTAGATACTGGTGTAGGACATGATCTTGATCCAAACAAGACTTGTGTTGACTCTAATGATGACTATGATGAGGGTACAGGCTATGATGATGAGGAAATACTACTAATAAAAGATTATTTGTCTACAAATAACCTCTCCAAATGGGGTATTTGATGTGATGATGGGAAGATAATGAATTTGACAAATATAGGCCCATGGAAGAAGGAATCATAAGATAATGGAGAACTAGTTGTATGGGAAATTGACTCATATTTAACGGAGGATTTTTTAAAGATAGGTGTACCATTGAAGATGGAATTGGTATCATGACCTTGGATTGGAATTGGAAGGGCTTGATTGTTATTACAAAAATAATCTTGGCATACCTCTTCTTGTTCACCCTTAGATTTAGACCCATTTGATTCTTTATCAATTTTGATGTCACCATGATTGATGAGGTCTTTTACATAGTTTTAAAAATTATGACATCAATTAATGGTATGCCATATGTTTAGTGACATATATAGTATTATTTTACTTTATACCAAGAGGGATTAAGCTTGGTAGGATCAAGATGCCATATGGGTAGATAGACCATTATATTGATGGCAAAAATTTGGTGGAATAGGGATTCTATGGATATAATATGAAGAGGTATAATGCCTCTCTTTACTTTTTGACTTGGGTGATGAAGTATTGGACTTGATATCAGATGACTATTATGATAATTGATGGGTATTCCTAGTAGTATAAAGGGTGTCCAAGATATGATTCCATTTTCTAGTGTAAGAAGGGGTATATGACTAGATATTACTAGTGGTTGGATGTTTTTAATGGTTTTGGGTGGTATAGAGGTTAGGAGTAGACCAACATAGATGGATATAGACTAGAGGTAATGTTATATGGATAGGGTTGATGTCTGTAGGATGTGGGTGCTCATCTCAAGGAAGTGAGAAAGGATTAGATCCCTATTGACCATGAAGCATTCTTTAATCAAGGTATCGACCAAATCTATTTTAGATGTCATGGATCAATATGAGATAAGGTAAAGATGATTTGGTTTTCCATCCCCAATCGGTAGGTTTAGGGGATTGAATAAAATTATTGAGTGATGAAGATGGGATGTGTGGAACAAATTTGAACCAAGGCTTGATTGAGTTTTACCTTAAGATTTATTAGATATTTTGACATGATGTGATGTTTTATGGGGTAATACAAGATTAATTAGACCAAATTAGGCTATTAGCTAGACTTTTGATGATTTGGACTAGGTTTGACTGAGTGAGTTATGACAAGCTCTAGGACTTGATAAGGGGCTAGACTAAACTAAAAGACATGATTTTTACTAAGTTTTATTGGATTTGAGAAAGTAGATTAACTCAAATTTAAGATGATCGACTCAATTTGAATGAGATGACTTGGGTTATAGGATTGGATGGTGTGTATGACTCAAACTTGATTAGACCTAAGCAAGCTTAGAATTAGGACCTTGATGTGGAAAGATTCATTTACAAATGAATATGAATACCATCATATGACTACAAAATTTATGGGATAACTAGTATTTATAATGGGATGAAAAGGTAAAGATGGGTTGGACTATGATTAGGTTAGGTGGATAAAATGGTAGATAAGGTGATTAGGTTAGACAAGGTCAAGACAAATGATGTGGTGTTGATTGACATGAGATGAGTAACATGTTTTAACCAGAACCCTAAGAATCAGTTAGAGAAGACCATGTAATATGAGGATATGGTGATAAAATGTACCAAAATGTGACCTAGATTGGTTATAGATAAGGTGGATTTTAGTCTTAAGTGATAAAGATGACACTAGGGAAAATTAGTGCTAAGGCTAAGTGAAGAGTGTGAGGTTAGACTATGATAAGATGTGATGGAAGGATTCCAAGATTGGATTAAGTTATGTAATTAATGGGGTTATGATTAGTGTTAGATGGATTAGACTAGACTAGGAAATGAATAATATGAGACGGGTGATGAGATATAGGAAAAGATGTAAGATGATATAAGATTAAAAGGATATACATGCATGTACAAATAAAATATGTAAAAGATGATATTGACAAGGATATATAAGATGATGATATGTGAAGGAAACCTATATAGGTGTCTATATGCTTGGGTAGGAGGTTGAATCATCTCAAAAACAACATTGGTCTAACACAACACTCACCAAATCAATCAAACTGCAAACCTATAATTAGTACATTTATTTTAGAGTGTAACTCAATGACTACACTATCTAATAGATTCATGGGTGAGGTTGTATGTTGGTGACCTATTATAGAATCTCCAAAATCCTCTCAACCCCATCTATACATAATGGTCACTATGGTATCTGATACTAACTTCAACAAAAAGTTATTTTTTATGGTCAAAGGTCCTATTATTTGGTTATGCAATCTCTTTAAGGGCATCCCCAATATACACTAGGTATGTGGAGACCAACTATTTATAGGTTATTTTCTGATGCTTGGGTTAGATAATTAACTCCTCACCTTCATGAGATTATATATAGGGTCTCTCACTTGACATAATGACAATGGTCCTTCTTATTTACACTCCACCAAAACACAAAGTTTGGATTTGTGCGTGGTGGTAAAATCCATGATCACAATCCCCCTAGAACTATGGCAAGTGCATAGGAATCACTTTCATGTCATGTTTCCCCCTAAGTAAAAATGGGAGGGTTTGTTAGTGGTTTTCAATCCTTTGAGTCTTAATGCAATGATGTAATGAGGAGATCCTACACCATTGTAGCCCTCAGGAATAGACAAGCAGACAAAAATTTGATTAACTGATTAATTAAGTGTGATATATACAATATATATATGGTTTTAAAAATGCCAAAATCTTTGATAGTTGTCTTGTAAATCAAGTGATTAGTAGTTTTAATTTGGAAATATTCAAAATTTGACTTGCAAGACAAGTGGTTAGTTTTTTTTAAAATGGGGATTTATACACTATAACTTTTTAATGAGGGGTCAAGATGCAGGGGTCTAGGGGTGATAGCCCACACAAAGGTCAAGGGGTAGTGCACCTTATGTGGTTTAGGGGTAGATCCCTAGGTGCACTAAAAAAGAATAAAAATTCACCAAAATGATCTAAAATGGGCACTCAAAAAGATAATTTTGAATCAAAATAAAAAGTAATTATGAATTTTAAGTTATGTAAAATTACTACTATAGTAATCAAAATCACTTAAATATAGTTAAGGTTATGTAAACTTACTTCCATAAGAAAAAATCAATTTTGAATAGTCAACATGATAGATGCAAATAAGTGATAATGTAAGACAATTAAGAAGACTTCTAACAACTAAGTTACAAAACCATGAATTGTTAATGAATGATAATATAAAATCCTAACTGTAAAGTGATATTATAAAATAACAATTATTAGTAGTAAAGTTATAGATAAAAAAATTGATATTGAAAACTATACAAAAAATGAGTTATTTACATATGTTTATAGATTAAGTGATCTTAAAAGGACTGTTTGAGTATGATCTCACCAAATTATGATATTTACACTAGTTCTTAAGACTTAAGCAAGATTAATTAAAATTGTTCAAAATCACAATTAGGAATGGTTTTTATTAAATATTAGATTTTTTAATCTAAATCCTATAAAATAACTATATAAAAATGTAATTATTTGTAAAATAATAATGATATGCATAGACATAAAGTGATTATATTGTAGATTATAACCCTTATACATTTAGTATTTAGTCAAATCATAACTCAAGTTATCAAAATCACAACTACAAATCAAAATCACAATTGGATAGAAGTGATTTTAAATATATATTAGGACATTATGATTTTGGTTTTACAAAATCCATGTTTATTCCCTATAAAAAACAAGGTTAGACAAAGAGAAAAAATTACTGAAAAAATAGATTACAATGTTTGACAGTCTCACTAAAGATATTTTATAGCTAAAAGTAAAATCATGACTGCAATGGTCAAAATCAAAATTAGAACTTCAATATCATAAACTTTAAATAAGTTATTTTGACTAACCAAAATGAAACATCTAAGTCAACCTAACAACTAATGATTAAGGTGTTAGTTTGATGCAAAATCATGACTGTTGAGGGAAAAATCATAAGTGTAAAATCACCTTTTGTAGAGCAAAATCACTTTTTACCTAGAACATGAGATTTTTTAAATTTTGAGGCTAGATTATTCCTAAACCTAACCTAAAAAATAAATTAACATACTTTACAAGCATAATGTTAGTCCAAAAGAAGGGATCCCACTATGGTCACCCAAGGTAAGATCAATATTTTGAGTAATTGAATTTGATCATGCAATTTAACCAAAATGACTCAAAATACCAATCTATCATTAAAATCTAGAGGAATTAGGATAAAAATGAAAATAGATGAACATTCAGAGAAGAATTAGATCCTAAGGCTAATTTATCGATATCAAGATCAAAATAATAAAAAGATTAGATGCTTATGGATTTATTATTAATTGCCTTTGTAGACTCAAATTTTCTTGGACAACATGATATTGGCTTGATTTAAGACATGTTGATAGCTTGATAAAAAGGATTAATGGATTTTATCATGGGATGGTAATGTACTCTCATATGTTTTATCCTTTTTCTCTCATTTTTTAGAATGGAGGGAAAAAATATTTAATTAGAGGAATAAGGGAGAAGTAAAAGGAATTAAAATTCCTTAGAAGCCTCTAGAATTAGAGGATTCTAGAAAGGAAGGATAAGATAGAGAGGATTATAAAATTGGAGAATTATAGAATCCATTAATAGGGGTTAATGATTATTATATGTAAGTTAGGGTAGTGATTAGATAAGTTTTAGATGATTAGGGAGTAGGCTTGTAAGAAAGGCTACACTAGGCTAGGGTAGGTAGAAGGAAATTTAAAATTTTCAAATATTAGATAAGACAAGATTTGTTAGTGGATAATGGGGATTTAGGTGAATTAATTAGGCATGGGATATTATAAGGTTAGTTTAGGATAAGGACTAGGATAATATGATATTGGCACAAATTATATGGAAATACATGAAATTAGTGATGTTAATGATGAAGTGAGAAAATTTAAATGCATACAAAAATATTGATGATAATATCCATGGTGGTTAAGAATTTTTCAACACAAATATTTAAACCAAATCCATTATCAACTATCACCCTTTTGATTCCCTTTCTATGCATACTCACTTGTATGAATAAATTAAAATATTGGTTAATAATATCTTTTGACGGTAAATATTTTGGATCAAAGGTAATGAGATTTAAATTATTTTTTAGGTCTTGCATAATATCTGAAAATAATGTGGATTCTATATAACTTAGTAATTATGTTTCATGAAATAATTCATATAAGATATATTTACAGATAGTAGATTGTTTTATAGGTTTGAGGATTGAAATATCAACATGTGTATTTCTCAATTGGTTGAAAAGATCATAAAATTTACTTTTAATATCTAGTTTAAGATTGGGAGGAACATGTTGTATATTAACAGGTGGCAAAATAGGTTGGATACCTTTACCTTTTCATGTAGTGATAGCATAGACCATGAAATACAATATAAATCATGGCTGAATAATTGTAATGGGATGGTAGTTGTCACTCAAATAGGATCTATAAGGAACAAAGATTTGTGAGAATGCATGTTATCATATGGAAACTAACTCTATATTATTATAAAAATATTTGTAAAGAGAGATTAATGTTTGATCTTCTTTTAAAATACTCTATTTATATTGATGGATTTACTTATTATGTTGGATGATATCTTTGATGGATTTAATATAAAAAATATTGACTATCATTATGTATTATATATTGAATTAACCAATAGACGAATCTATATTGAACATGATTTCAAGAAAAAAAATTATGATTTTTAGATGTAACATTTTGAAATAAGAGGTTAGAATATAGGAAAATAATAAATCAATAAACCCTAAGACAAACTAGGGTTTTGAGACCAAGGGTTGGGTTCACCAAATGTTTAACCTTAAATTTAGAAATGGTAGGATTGTATCTAAGAAATATATCAGTTCTAAAACAAGGGTGATAAAATAATCTATAATAGGACAATTAATAGAAAACTAAGTTTAACAATATTATGAATTTACACAACTAAGATTACTAAAAATAATAAAGTAGAAAGTTATTGAAATATATTGTAATAAATAATAAATAATGATACTTATTTGGTTTACTATACACAGGTATATCTAAATTAGAAACAATTGTAAAACTATAGGATAAATATTATAGATTAGTCATCATATTCTATAAATTGCAATTTTGTGGCCACATACATTAATTTCATATTTGGACACTATCATCAATGTTAGTGTATAATTATGACATAGGTGTCTAGTAAAAAAAAATGACTACACCTATATGTGACCAAATTTGTTGTTTTATGTTTTTTGTCACCTTTCTACTATTGTATTTATATTTGAGATATAGGTTATCTCTCTTCATTGATTGATAAAACCCTAGATCTTCACCCTTATTCACCCTTGGAATGAGTTTAATAAAAAATGGGATAGTGTCCTTATGGTTTTGAGGTACCCCAAAGACCCCTCTATCAATGGTTGTTTCCTACATAGCTAATACTCTAAGGAGGTCCTCAGAGATATGTATTTTTACCTGTGTAGGAAAATGTGTGGACAAAGGTGCAATATATGATATAAATATTCATGTATTGATCTAGATTATAATTTGACAAATATCACTCATGGTATTCTCTTTAAATGCTTTAGATATATGATATGATTTCTCCTATGCTTGATATTAAAATATGGATGACTATGGTATAATAGAGTTCTTGTGTAGTTGATTAAATTAACTTTTGTAGGTGTTTTATTGTCATTTTATAGATGAGGAATGAGTAGGATTATACTTGTATTTATACCACACCTTTTGAAAATATCTCATGATAGGGTTAAATTAGACAATTAGATCAACCCATGGAAGTTTAGATTATTTTGAAATTTGGATGACTTTTGTCTAATGAAAACTAGATAAGGATCTAGACAGTATAATTAATGGTAGTGTCTCTTTGTGGATGGTAGTGTCTAAAGGGTTAGAAAATAGGTATGGATCTAAAGCTGATAGTGAAGGATGTTTATTAGGTTTAATATGTTTATGTAGTATAGGATACCTAGGTCATCATAATGATATGGAATGAATTAAGAGATAAGCATTTAGGCACCTTGATATGTAGAATGTGATCCTTTCAATAGTAGGTCTATAACTGAAGGGTAGATCCCTAATTGATATTTATCAAATGTACAAGACTAATATGCTATACATATTTAGTTTTAGTATCTACACATTGATCATGTAACCCTTCCCATTTTTATTTTTATATTTTTATAACATATTTTAAATCATCTTATAGATATAATGTATTCCCAAGCCATATGAGTAGTATAGGAATCAAGATAAAGAGGAGAAAATTTGACACCCTACTACACCAAGGGTCAAGCATAGATCCAAGATTCTCTATTCAAGTTGCGATTCATTAGATCAAATATTACACACTTTTGAAATTTATCCATATTAGTCTCTCTAAAACATCCCTTATTTCAAAAGAGAGTAATTAGAATTCATTAGTTGTATTGGTCACTTTTATGGAATGGGAGTTTAACACCTATACTCTAGCTATTTCATTCACAAAACACAATAAATATGTGTAAGTATGATTCCAAGCATGTCAAAGACATATTTTTTAATGCTTTTAAGGGTAGTCTTGAATCAATTACTTTATTTAATTTTTGAAGTGTGAAATCTAGGTAAAAATGAATATTCAACCACATATAATATTCTCCCATGCATATCTACAAAGTAAATATAGAGTCACAATCGAGAATTCATAGTTCACATGTACCAAAAAACCTAGACTACAAAATCCTATATTATGGGAATGTCTTAGGCACATAATAATATTGTATATGAATAATTATATTTTTTCAAACATATATGTAGAAGCACAAAGGAGTTTGAGTGTAGAAGGAAATGCATATTAATAAATAGGTAAAAAAACATGAAAATGATGGATAGGATAGTTAAATAAATCTAAAAATTTTGGTTTGTGCATGATTTCACAAGGTTGAATGTGCATATTTACACAAGGTCACATGATGCAGGTAGAAGGGCATGTCCACACTTAACCAACAAAGGACACACATATCATGTGTGCAAGCATTAGTGCACAAAAATATATTTTTAACAAGTAAAAATATACATGGTAAATTGATAAGTACAGAGCCTAACATGTGGACCTATAGCTATTTAGTAGACCCTATAAAAACTAGAAGGTTCCAAGGCAAGAGAGGATTCAAATTCATATTATAACTAGAATTGAGTAGTTAGAGGATGTTAAACATCAACCTACCCAAACCATGAATTTTAAATTTGAAAATAATATGTGGGAATATCATTGATATTAATGGTAGATGTGGGAAATAAAATACTATAGAATAGGGTAATTATCAAGAAACCTAAAAATTATATAAGGAATCATATATTTGGAGTTTCATAGCATAGTATAGATGCTAAGAAAACTCTACCAAAATTCTAATCTAAATGAAAGACAAAGACCTAAAGTCATAAATGTGTAAATAATCTAATATATTAGTTAATTTACTGAGTAATAAGACTACATAGTTGTATTTATTTTAAGATATGATTATAATTTTAACTCTAAGTAGCTAAAGTGTAATTCTCTCACTACTATTAATAATATAAGTACTAGTCTCATGCATCCAATATTATGTGTTGTGTTCAAAAAAATTATCTATATGTGTGTTATAAGTTAGTTCATAATTTAACACATTAACCATGATTATGCCATTTTTTCATCGAAACGTAAGTTTAAAATGTTAGAGTGTGAGTGGGGTGTTAGCATAAGATTGTGAGTGAGAGTCTTATAACTAGAATAATTATGTGTCAAAGAGTGAAATAATTCCAAGAAGAGATAGAGGTGGAATCAAATAAAACAATATGTTTTTAAGGTTATACAAGGTAATGAATGTGTTATGAGCCATGAAAATGAGACTTTATAATGTAGAAGAAGATAGACAACATGGTTTTGCACCATGAGATGATTTGAGAAAAATTGAAGATGAGTAACATGTAGGAGGCATGACAGGATAATATGAAGAATACAAAGAGCCATTAGATGCTAGATAAACCAAGTTATTAAAGTATATTTTGTGAATCTTATGAGGTGAAAAGGTAGATGTGTAATGTTTCTTAGGGTATTTAAATAAAAAATATATCATTGATGAGAACATAGACATGAAGAAGTATTTATAGCTCAAGGAGATTAGAGACCCACAACACATTAAAGTAGCACAAACTAAGATTAAGAGTCGTGCAACACTATGGTGGAGATAAATTTAGTGCAGAGAAGAGGAAAAGATAAGATAATATGATGAGATCAAATGGTTGAGAAGCAGAAGTCAAAATTCTTTCCAAGAGATTATTAGATGCATTTATTCAATAAATTGTATAACTTGAGGTATAAATACCTAAGTGTCATTGTTTACATTGAATATTTATACAAAATCACCATTAGATCAATACATAGTGAGGTCGACTAGGATAAGGTCACAATATAATTGAATGGGTTATGAATTAGGATTCAAGAAGAGATGAGTATGACCTAGATATAAACATTAGAGGATGCCTATCAATTTTAACTAAAGGAAAAAATATAAGTTTTCACATACATAAGGGAGTGTCATTCAAGTGAAAGGAATATTTTTCATAAATGAGGTAGAGGTATTTGTATAATAATCTATATAAGATGATAAGATATAGGAATTATACACATCCTATAGCTCATGAAAGATCAAGGAGAAATTTTTAATGGAAATAGAAGATACATGAAAGTTGTAATGTCTTGACCATCAATAAATGAGAGAGGTATTGTCAAGGAATGTGATGAGGATTACCTAGGACATACTTAAAGTGCACAATTTTTTGACATAGAAAGAGTGATTGTCCACAAATTTACATTGAAATAATCTAAATAAAAAATATGTGTGTGCATGTTGCACATAAAGAAAATAATAATAAATTCGGTCAACAGGATATTTTTATGGAAGAGACTAGAGTCCCTAGTAATGAATAATTTTTTTTTGAAGACATCAAAGAGATAAGATAAAGAATCAATATAGAGGAAGATCCTTTTCAAAAATATATGTGAGTTGAGAGATAATTTATATAATGTGATATTGGATAATGGAATCACATACAACTTATTCTTGTTTGAAATGGTGGAAACTATGATATTTAATAATGTTATGCATCCAAACCTATATAATGTTTCATGGTTTTATAAAGGATAATAAGTGTTGATGGATAATAAATGCATTGTAAAGCAACACAAAGAATATAATAAGATGAGGTCTAGTACAACATGATGCCAATTTATGTATGTCATTTTATCTTGATAAGTTCATGGAAATATTATAGAAATGTGGTGCATGATAGAAGAGTGAACATCATTCACTTATAGAAAATAAGGGATACAAGCTAATTTCACCTAGAAACTAAGGAGGAGAAGAGCGTATAAATATATTCACTCACATATTGATGATAATAAAAATGCCTTTTTAAGAGAAGTAAAAAAATATAATAAACGGTTTATGCTCATGTCCAAACCAACACAAGAGGAGTGTGCAATTGCATATAGAGAGGAAGTTACTTGTGAGGCAAAGGAAATTTTGGATGAGTTTATATATATACATATATATGTTTATGTATATATGTATATATATACATATATACATATATGTATGTATATGTATGTATATATCTATGTATATATATATATATATATATATATATATATATATATACATACATATATACATACATATACATACATATATGTATGTATGTATATATATGTATATATATATGTATATATATATATATATACATACATACATATATATATATAGACATATATATATATATATACATATATATATATATATACATATACATATATATATATATATATATATATATATATATATATATATATATATATATATATATATATATGTATGTATGTATGTATGTATGTATATGTATGTGTGTGTGTGTGTGTGTGTGTGTGTGTGTGTGTGTGTGTGTGTGTGTGTGTGTGTGTGTGTGTGTGTGTGTGTGTGTGTGTGTGTGTGTGTGTGTGTGTGTGTGTGTGTGTGTGTAGTTTCACGTGATTTTATAAATGGATGTCATCTATGTGAAGTATCAATCACCATATAGATCTAATACTAGGAGTGAGTTTTCCAAACAAGTTTGCATATCAAATGACATCTCAAGATAATGATGAGGTGTAGAGGCAAGTTATTGAGATATTAGATAGGGAAATAATTAGAGAAAGTTTGATCCTATCCGTATCACATATAATATTAGAACCAAATAAATATAAAGAGTGGCACATTTTCATAGATTCGAGGGTCATAAACAAAATCATTATTAAGTATAGTTTCGTATTGGCATGCATGGATAACCTAATGGAATGCCTAGTAAGTTTAAGGTATTTTTCAAAGATCTAACTAAAGAATTATTTCCATCAAATCAAGATAAAATAATGATATAAATTTAATACAACCCTCAAAATGAATGAATATATGTACGAGTAGTTAGTGATTCCATTTAATCTGATGTACACACCAAACACATTCATGAGGTTGTTAAACAAGGTGTTGAAGCCATTTATGGGTAAGTATGTTATCATCTACCTAGATGATATTATGGAGCTCATGAAGATAATTTAGGATCACATAACACATCTATTAAATGTGTTGTATGTGTTCCATGAAGAGATGTTGCTGATAAATTTGAAAAAGTGCATATTTATAAAGGGAGATATCATATATTTTGATTTCTTAGTATCACAAGAAGGAATTAATATGGACATGGAGAAGGTGCACGTGATATTATAGTTTCCATCACTAAATATCCCATTCAAGGAAGAAAATTTTCATGTCCTAGAAAGATGATACTTTAAGTTCACTTGAAACTTTGGAAAGGAATACACAATGATCATATATGTATAATGGGGTGATCGTAAGTATTTTTATTAGAAAAGGTAAGTTGATAATAGTTTTTTAGCATTGAATAAGAATTTGACCAGGAAACAATGTTAGAATTACCATATTTTAAAAAAAATATTCAAGTGTATTGCTATACAAGTGGCATAGTGATTAGGGTAGTGTTGAGCTAAAAGTGAAGCTCATTGCATACTTTAATGAGAGGTTAAATTATGAAAAGAATAATTTATTGGTATATGACCAAGATTTGTATGCCATTGTGCAAGTACTAGAGAAATGGAGGCACTATTTTTTTCCAAAGGAGTTTGTCCTATATATGTATTGTCTTGCACTAGAGTTGATTAATTTCTAATAAAATCTCTACTAAAAATATATATGTTTGTGTTGAAGAACAAAAGAGTTAAGTCAAAAAAAGATTTCAAGTGTGCTGATTAAGATATTTATTATACTAAAATATATGTGAGTGGAAGTCCTTGGATTAAAATCCATGGAGTTGTATGCAGAATATGAAGACTTTCATAATGCATGGAAGGTGTGTTTATATCCAATGATGTTAAAAGGAAACTATGGATTGATTAATTTTTTTAGGATGTAATTTTACCCAATGTAGCATAGTTATATACCCAATGGGTCAATGTGAAATAACTTGATTAATAAAAAGTATAATGAAGGAGTATAATGACATTTTGGTTGAAAAATGACAATAATGCAAGTGCTAGAAGGATATTATTGAAAAAGGATGGACACATATGTTCATGAATATGTGTGAAGGTTCCAAGTTTTTTGGATGGTGAAGTCATGGATTCAAAATTTAGTTTTATATCATCCACTTCCTATACCAAAGCAACCATGGGACAGCATCAACATGGATTTTGTGTTAGGGTTTCTATGGGTGAAATGAATGAATGATTACATATTTTTAATGGTGGATAGATTCTCCAATATGGCACATTTCATTACATGAAATACAAAGAGCATGCAACAAACATTCCAAACTTTTTATTTTGTGAGGTTGTGAGGTTGCATACATTTCTAAGAAGCATAATATAATATAGGGATACCATATTTATAGGTCATTTTTGGCACACATTATGGAAAAATATGGGAACAAGGTTGAATGTAAATTTATCATAGCACCCAAAAAATGATGGATAGACCAAGGTAGTGAATATAAGCCTTGTAAATTTGTTAAAATTTCTAGTTGTAGTTAAGCTTAAATAATAGGATATAGTATTTATGTAGGTATACATTTCATACAATAACTTAGTGATAAAAATATGAAGAACCAATGTCTGAAATGTTAAATTGTCCAAGATATTATTTTATTTAGAGTAAAAATCCTACATAGTTGTATTTATTTTGATCTAAGCCCATAGCTTCACCTCAGAGTGTGCAAATCATAATTTCCCACTTATATTAATAATATAAGTTCCAATTTTCTACAAATACCTTATGTGATGTGTAAGTGTTTATCTAGTTGTGTGGTCTAAGGTAGTTATTATTTCAACCCCCTAACCATGACTATGTCACCCTAAAAAGATGCACCTTGTGGCATAGTGATACAACCCATGACATAAAGATAGAACTAACATATTTGGGCTTATTGTAACTAAGATTTTTTAGAACATACATGTACGAGGATAACTCTATCTCATAATAGTGCATATGTACATAAATTTAGGAGTAGGTCAAACACAACAAAAAAAATTAGAACACAAATTCAAATTTTAATAATATCTAAAATGTTATCATTTCTTAACATTTTTTTAATTCATTGCTTTAATTTATCTTACATTTATAACACTTCGACTCCTTTCCATTATTCAGTCTCTTAGATAGCTATAAATTATGTATTCAAATTATATACATTTATATTTATTTAAATGCATATTTTTATTCATTATTTTTCTTAAAACCATAATCAGTGTTAACATAAATGGTGAACCCTAAGTCTTGCCTACACCAAACCTAGGGTTTCATAAAATTAATCATTTACTATGGTTACATATATGATTTTAGTTCTTAATCATTTTTGTACATGCTTGACTAAACCCTAGTTTCTATTTAAATATAGGTTTTAAATTTTTTTTGCATTCGATTTAGGGTTTTACAAACCCTCATACCCCTAGGTTTTAACCCCTTTCTTCAAAATCTAAATTTTCAAAAAATTGACTAAGGTATACTAGGTTTTGAAAGGACCCAAAAACTTTTTACAAAACTTCAAGATTTAGCAATGAATACCAGACCAAAAAAATAATAAAATACTAAGGACAAAAAGGCCCCTAGCCAAAAAATAAACATCACCAAATTGCTAGTTATAAGTCAGTACCTTACAAAAAAAACATAAAATATACCAATAGACCTCACTATTATACAGATTCCTTGATACCCTTAGGATATTACATAATTTACTACATATATTGGATCTTAATGGAGAGGACGCCATTTTTTGTTTCTTATTGTTTTACTACCATTTTTAGTAGTTCTCTTACTAGGTCCATCTAGGGATTATTTTTATTTCCTCTTCTTGGCCATGTCTTGGACCTTAGGATTACTATTTATTATCTTTTTAATTTTAAACTTTAGCATCCATAACACCTCCTCCATATTCTTCACTTTATTTACCATTCTAAACATATCCTATTTTAGTTAATTGGTGACATGTTTCAAGTCCAAAATCACTTGGTTCTCCTTCACAATTTCCATACTCTATTTTTTAGACTTATTATACAGATCCAAAAATTATTATTATTATTATTAAACTCATTAAATAACTCCATAATATTGGGTTGGGTATTGAATTAACATTTAATCTTGGTGAACTTACCACTAATATAATTATCATAACATGGGGTAGAAAACTAAGATTTGAATCATGAATATGTATACCTCATCACTTTAAGTTTTCTCAACCCATAAAAACCATCTCTAGACTTGATAAGGTTAAAAATTTATACTTGGTGGATCTATTTAAGGTTTATTTCTTTTTTCATGAGATTTATTTAATCAATCATGGTCCAAATTAGTGAAATAAATGCAAATGTTTTATATGTTGTAGATCCTAATGTTTCAAATAATGTAATATTTTCAAACATATATTCTCCTATGGATTTTTATTACCAAAATTCATCTTCCCAACCTATATTAAATAGTGTAGAAAAAAATATTTTCATATTGCATCTCACATTAAGGTTTAATTATTTTTGCATGAGATTTATTTAATTATAATCATGGTTCAAATTAATGAAATGAATGCAAATGTTTTAAATATGTATATTTTAATGTTTAAAATAATGAAAATGTTTCAAATGTATATTCTCCCATGGATTTTTATTATAAATATTCATCTTCCCAACATATATAAAATAGTATGTGAAAAAATCAATTTCATATTTATATCTCATAGTAAGGTTTCATCCTTTTTACATGATATTTATTTAATTACAATCATGGTTCAAATTAATGAAATAAAATCAAATGTTTTTTATATGGTATATGTTAATGTTTCAAATAATTCAAATGTTTCAAACATAGATTATCCTATGGATTTGTATTACAAAAAATTATCTTCCCAAACCTAAGTGAAATAGTGTACCTATAAAAACCATCAATAGTAACACTAAACCACTTGAGACCCTTAATGTTAGTTTTTAAGAGATCTTAGTCCTAATGCATGCAAAGTTACCTTGTAAAAAAATTATAACACCTGTTATTTAGAAAATAAATCATACTATGATATACATGTAAATCCCATAGATTGTAATATCCTTAACTCACCAATAACTCATGACCTCATAATTCCAACATTTACATTATTATATATATGTAATGACCCTTATTTACATCTTAAGATATGTGTGGCTTATATTGATAGATATAATACTAATGATAGATATGCTTAAAACATTCCATATGAGCTTAATCAATCAAGATTTGGATTGGTTTCATCCTCTTATTAGTTTTTATTTGCATTCATGTCTTGATTTATAATAATTTTTTTTAATAAAATTCATTTGTAATAAGGGACCAAGGGTTACATATGAGCATCTTCCCTCTCTTCACCAAGGATAATATGAAACTATTAACGATTACATTTTACTATTCAAAACCAATATTCATCAATTTATTTTTTATCCAAAATATTTATGAAATAAAAAAAATTATCATATGGGCCTTATCTTTCATCTTAAAGATAATTTTGTTTATCATACTTGTGACTTTTTTCACTCATTTAAAAAAAAAAAAAAAAACACTAAAAAATGAGCTTGCATGTACCCAAAATCTTGATCATTCTACTATAGATATCATTTATAGTTATCCAATTAAAATCTGTGTCCCAAAGGAATACATCATTAACATGGGTTAGAAAAAAAAAAATGCCCACAACTATTCCTACATCCTCCCTTAGTGCATCAAGGAAATTTCACAACATTAAGGAAAGCCAAAGCATAAAATTGAATAAGTTACTTGAAAATAAAATGATTAATATATATTCCATTAGAATTTAATCTTTGACTTATATCCATTAAAAAATATTTTAAAAATATCATAGAATCAATGGTCATACAACGGATAGGAATCATGATTTGAAACATAAAATAAAACATCTTGTTGATATTGGTGACCTTTCATTAGATAAATCTATTAGGATAAAAGAATACTTAACCACACCTTATAATGCTGAGCAACCCACACCAATAATTATTCTATATAATGATGAATATTTATCTAAAAAAGTATAACTCATTCAAAATATTGTCTCATTTCATACACCCAAGAAACTCTTTACAAAAATTATGGAATTACCTATATAAGAAGGTCTTATTTGAAAATAAATGTGATTACCCATAAGTAAATAATAAATTGCAATAAATATACCATGTCCTACAAAATAATTCCCTATAGTGAGTATGCCTAAATAAGACATTTTAATTATCCATTGTCATCTAATTATTCTCCACGTATAAAATGGTAAATAAATCCACCTAGGAGATTTTGATATTTTAAATTAGAAAAACTAGTAAAATATGAATTAAAATAACAATATAAGAAAATTCAAATAAATATACTCCATTTTCCATTTCATCTCCTACAAAAAAAATTCGTAAAGAAAATTTTCCAAACAAAGAGGCATCTAAGAAGGAAATTCCAGAGTGTAAATCTCAAAAGGCTATTGTTGTAAATGTAGTTTTCAGTGTGCCAAGCAATATTTAATCTTCATTCATATAATATTTGATAATTTTTCCTCTCACATATTATGAATAATGAACCAAGGTCATGATTGATAACTCTTGTGAAGTAAATGTATGTAGTATTGACTTAATTTTGCCCTTTTTTCCTTTTTGTTTTTCGATTGCCATAGAATTAATCACATTTTGTTTACACTTAAGTCTTGATTATCTATATCATGTACTTAGGTTGTGAATCTTTTGTATTTATTCTTACACTTGGTTTATTTTTTATATTTTCATCTTGGATTTGATTATTCATACCTTACTCCTTGGTTGTTTATATTTACATTTTAATTAAGTTTCCCATCCTTAAGGTATATAATGTCATTTTAGTCATTCATGACTATAATGCATAATATCATGATCTAAATAAAAATTATGAACACATATTTATCATAACAATGAAATGTCAATACTTATCTAATATGTCCAAACTAACCAACTACCCAAATGCATGCCTAAATCTATGAGTAATAAATAATAGTAAAAAATATTTATTATGTGTTTATATAGATGTGCATATCTGAATAAACATACATATGAGTCATACAACACAATTAGATAAAAAAAACTAATAGAACATCTCATAAACATGGCATAAGAAATAAATTAACATAGAATACATGAGCATAAACATCAACAATGTTAAACATCCATAATTTTAATACTAATAAATGCTAAACTTAGGATGATCAAGATAATAACATGACATATAATATATATCAAAAGAATATCATATACATGTACTTCAACCTCTAAGGTCCCAAAACTTAATTTTAATATATCTCAAATTTCATATACATAGAGTCTATATACATATCACAATGGTGTCTCAAAAGTACATAAATAGTGTTAATACAATAAGTAAAATGTCATATGTTGTAATTGTGCCAAAATGCCAAAAATGCTAAGGTTATTGTGATCAACTCTAGCTCTATGTATCCATGAGACCTACAACTAGAGGATTCCCTAATGGCCCTGATGGTCCTAGTGGTGGTGGTCATGGATTATGAATAGACTATCCTAAGACACATATAACATGAGTCCTAGTTTAAGACTGATGGTATCTGCTCACTATCCTCTATGCGTCCTAGATCTCAAATGTAACAATTTGTTGATCCCTAGACATGATAGACTTATAGTATTGCCTATAATATGATGCCTCATCCTTTATATGAAAGCACTCGCTAACCATTTGTGAGAACCCAACATGTGTAATATTTCCCTAAGTCACATCTAACTCCCAACTATAGACATCCAATTCCTAACACCATTTGTGTTGAAATTATCAATCTTACCTGAATTGCACTCAAATGTACATTTTAAGTCAAAATCCATAAAACACCCTAAATGGTTTAAAATTGTCACTTACAAGTGCCATTTTAGGTCAAAGTATCCATAAATACGGAAATGTATTTTATGGGCCAACTAATTTTGATCATATCATTTCGAGTCAAAATGACCATTTTACCATTTAGTGCTCTAGATCACTCTTTTCTTCTAAATTCATTGGTACATGTCACGTACATTGGTTATTTGGTTTTGGCAACATCCTAAATGGGAATATATCTCTAATGCATATAACATCACCTTCCAATTCCTATCCAATCAAATTACGACCCAGTAATATAACTTTCTGACCAAAACTAAGGGCCAATTTTCAAATAATTTCATAAATGTTGATTAACCTTGTTTAAGGCTAATTAATCCAAATCAAGAGCTTAAGTGGATTTTCCATGAGAGTTGTTGAATTTTTGTTTTTGAAAATTGATTAGTATTATCTACATCACCTAGTGACATCATCTATGGGTGGCATCCATCAAGCCATAAGTGCATAAAATATCAAGATTAGAGGTCACCCATGCCTAGTTAATGCCTCCCATGCCTCTTTAATGTTTATTTATCTTGAGGATATTTATGAATTTAATTCTAAATATTAGGATTATACTCAACCACACATCTTTATCTCAAGATGGATGGTTTAGGTTGATCCTTACCAATCTCAAAAATATATAAATAGAGAGGCCATGAACATCATTTCTAATCTATTTTGGTGCAAGGTTATTATGCTCAAATATATTCAAAGATTATATATTGCAAAGTTATAATGCTAAATTATTTCCATAAAAATTCATTGATATGCTAGTTTAGTGATTTACAATCAAGAGCCTAGGTTTTATGGAGTGTTCTTGAGGCATTGGAGGAGCTTACCACCATTGTTGAAAAAGAAAAGGATGCTTGATCAAGGGAGAACACGTTTTTGAGCCACATGGGTATGGTGAATCCATTTGAGAAGTTAATATGGTGTTTCTTTCTTTCATTTGTTTCTTGTTATCCTTTGTAATTCCCATAGGAATAGATAGGCTTGGTTAGTTATTTCTTTATGCATATTTAATTTTTTATGGACTAATGCTTGACTAACTTGCTTTGTATAATCTCTACATCTTGGCACACCCAGTGGAACAAGATGTATCTCACACCTAAGGAAGATTATTTTGCAACTCTAAAATATTTATTTGTGCCTTTAAAACTCTTTAAAATTGATTTTCTAACTTTATTTTGTCATTTTTGGTTGCCACATTTTTTACATAGTAACAAATGTCGGTAGAAATATCGACATCAATTATTGACTTAACCGTCATCAATCAACAAAACTGACATCAATTAGATCTTGGTTAGCCGTAACCAACATCAATGGTATCGACTGATGTAGGTCATTGTGTTTTTCATAAAAATATAGACCTAAGAGCTAATTCTTCAAAAAAAATTGTTTCAAGCTAAAAAGAGCTTCAAATTTAAAGGACATGCTAACAATTTTGCTGTAGGATCAAGTTTAAAATTTTCTCAAAACATGTTTAAATCACCTTTGCATTCTTTAAAATTGGTTAGGAACCTTGTTTTGGTGTTTAACAAAGAACTTATATGTTTTGGTGAATGTTTTCAAAAAAAATAACTAAGACCAAGGGGTCAAATGAACACCACCAAACATTTCATTTGGGTTTAAAATTGAACACACTTGTCAATTCTTTTTTGCAATAATTGATTAAATTAATCTTGTTTGGAAAATAGAGGAATATTGTGTGTATGCTCTTCCATTTGTCCCCTGTAAGGAACCCTTGGAATCAAAAGTTCCATTCTTATTACAAATACCCTAGTCTAAGGCTTAGAAATAATGTCTCCTAAATCACTCCCCAAAAACTCACCAAAGTGTGGGTGATCTTGAAAATGACCCTAAAGTCTTTCTAGTTTATGCTTTCTTTATTTTCATGTAAACTTGGCTTATGAGGGGGAATTCATCACCTCATACAAGTTATTTATGGAAGCTTTGACCCAAGGTTTCACCTCCCAACATTGACTTCATTTGACTCCTTTGGAGTTGTACATAGGATGTATCTACATTTAGACATTACACTACACTGAGTGAACAACAGGATGTAGTGGTTGTAAAAAGGACTAGACCTTTTTACAACTAGTTAACTTCATGGTCATCCAATTTTTGTGCTTGTCTTTTACATCATTTGATGTGAAAGTAATTATGTAATTGATTCCCCTAGAATGATAAAAACCTTGCTAGTTTAGTAAACCCCATTTTACCATACCCTTGCTAGGATTTGGATGATTATACTTAGTACATTTTGGTCATTATTTACTTGGTACGCTTGGAGGTTAAAACTTGTTTATTTATTCATAATCCATGTAAAAATCATGTATTTGAGTTAACAAGGGTAGATTTATATTGTCCAAATCATGTTAAATATTTTTTGCCTTTGAAACATAACAATTGACCACCTCATTCGAGCATGTTTACACCATTAGGCTGCTCAATTTTTTTCAAGACTTGTTTCACCCTTATCAAAAACCACTTATTTCAAACCATTTTGTGTATACCATTTGGAACTTTTTCTTGTGCCATCATGCTATCCAATCTTGTCTAGCTTATTTGGTCAAATCTTAGTGTTCAACATTGAGTTTTCAATTAGCCTTGTTAAGTTTGGATCTAAACATTGATTGATTTTTGTTTAGGCCTCAATTGATGGGGTTGGTACATAGATATTTTTATTCTAGTTTGCATAGATTTGATTAAATTATTACCCAATTTTTAACACTATTGATTGTTTGTTTTTTGAATGCCTATCCTCATCCATTTTTGTGACTTTGTTCAGGAAAACATAACCTTTCTTCAAAAACCTTTGATGTTAGATATTTGATGTTAGGTTGTTTTATGCCAAATCTTGGCACAAACTAATTTTAAGGTGTAGCATCACTCTTTCAACCAAGATTGAACCTTTTATCTCTTAAACATCACTTTTTAGAGTTTGTATAACTTTAAGTATTTTTGTTTTTAGAGCTTACTTCATTAAATGCAGATATGTCTAGCTACACTTATGGTGCAATCATGGATAAACCAAATTATGATAGAATGGCTACATAAAATGACTTTTATGACTTTAGTCAAGACCCTTATGGTGACAATATGGTTTTTGAGATAGATTTATATCCACCTCATAAAAATTAGTCATGGGAACACAATCAAGATCTAACTTATGATCTAACTCATGATTTGAATGATTGGGTTTATCAGGAAGACTTGGATGCTTTTGCTTGTGTAAGCAACCAAACTAAGAATCATCTAGTTATCACCATTTTAGGACCTACTCCTTTAGTTGACATGAGCAACCAAACTAAGAAACATCTAGTTTTTACCATTTTAAGACCTCCTACTTTAGTTTGCATGAGCAACCAAGCTAAGAAGCGTCTAGTTGTTACCATTCTTAACCCATCACCAGTTTTTGATGAACCTATTATTAAATAACCTTCATATAATGAACTAATTATTTTTTATCCCTTCTTCAATAGTCTAATCTTTGGAGATTCTATTATTGAACCACAAACCATTGTTCCTACTAAACCAAATGTTCCCCACTTTAAAAATTCTATGCTGATCTTCAAGCCTAAACAAGAGCCATTACCTCTTCAAAAGCCATATTATGAGGATTAAAATGTGTTCAAATTTGATCTTTTACAGCCAATTGTGAATCAAAAACAACATGTTATTATTGAAACACCCATTTGTGACAAGATAAACTATGATAAGTTACCTATTCATATGTTACTTGTTTTTAAAGAGCCTCATCTCCTTAGCAAGCTAGTCTTGGTAGAGTTGTCTCTTGATCTTTTCCCACTTGTTGAGGAGTCTCACTTTGACATACATGATTTTTTCAAGATTTCCCTTGAGTGGTTCCCTCTTTTTGAGGGGTTTCACTTAGATGAGTTAGTCTAGGTTGAACCCTTCTAAGATGAATCAATTTTTATTGAGCCCATTAAGCCATCACAGGCCATTACTTGTCAAAAATTTAGCATTCAATAGAACATTATCAAAACAACCATATTAGATGAAGAATCAATATTAGATTCAAGTTCCATTTTTGAACTGATATTCGATTTAGTAGTAGAAATAGAATCAACATTAGTTGTGAAATTAGATTCAGATTCCCTTGCTTTAGAATTAGAGTCAAAAATAGAATATAGTATTGGTTGTTACAACATTGGTTACAATTGCCTTATAGATTAATTTGAATATATTTGTGATCCCTATATATTTTTTGAAGATGATTAATTTAGCTTTGACACAAGTTATCCTAGTATCTTCTATAAGGATGTAGTCTCTCCCCATTCCATTACTATTCCACATGCCATTACCATCAACTAAAATAGCAATATCATTGACATTCTATTTCCCACAAGCATCTATTGGGATTTAAAAAATCACACTTTTTTGAACTGAATCCATGGTGACATAGCAGTTGATGAAGAGCAAGGAATCCAAGGCCATAATCATATAGCAGAAAAACACTCTCCTAGTGAAACCTTTTTAGAGGCACTAGGGAACAATCAATGTCAGAACTCAACATCTTTTAGTAACACTTTTTTGGAAGCGCTAGAAGATAATCAAAGTTAAAAGTCAACATTCCTTAGTGAAACCTTCTTGAAGGTGATACGAGACAATCAAGACAACTTCATAGGTGAAAACCTCATTGAGGCACCAATTATTGAGCATAAAAGTTCTTCATTATTTACTAAAGATAATATCAAAGATCAAATCAAAATAGTTTCTAATCTACAACATAATTAGATGGTATCTACTCTCAATATTAGGTAGTAAAATAATTTGATGGTTCTATCGAGAGCATCTTCAAAGGTCACTAGACCTATCACAACCAAAATTATGTAAAATATGGCATCAACAACATTACATGTGACTGAAAGTCCTGATCTTCATTTATTTCCCCACCATTATACATTCCATTATCATCTACCATCCCATTTCAAAATCAAACCCACCATCCATTATTTTTCCTTATTTACCATCTATGGCCACACTTTTATTTGTAGAGGCTACAAAGATACCTTGTCTTGACACTTAAAGGAATCAGAATCAGCAAATAAAGGTCACAAAAGCATTCTCGACATCAAAATCTACATGCGACTTTTGACAGAATAGCTATTCAAATGTGGTGTAGGCTATAAATTAACATGAGAAAGTAATATTTTTGTATCATTTTTTGATTAGGACATGCATCTCCCCATTAGTAGGAACAACAAAATAAAAAAAAACCACACCCAAGCAAAAAACATGTACCATGCCATTGCCATTGTTACATATCCATTTTCCATTATCGAAGTACCCAACCATTCACCCCATCACTTGGGGAAAATCCTATTACCATTTTTTCCAATTTATCAAAACCCATAATTATCCTTAGTAAATGCCATTCCATCATATCATTCTATTCCTATCTAGACCAAAGCCTATTTTTAATCATCCTGCCCAATCCTATTTGATCTTGGTTCATTTGGTTCGTCCTACACCTTTTATGGGGGGATTCCAATCAAGTTTAAATAATCAATCCAATTCATGTTTATAATGACAGTCTATGAAATTAGTGTGATAGTTGATCTAGCAAGATATCTTTCATTTTCCATCATGTATCAAGCTTGTTTATGTTATCTTGATTATAACTGCCTATGGGAAAATTAGTGTTTCACCAGTCTTGCTACTAATTATAACCACCTATGAACAAATTGGTATCATTGACCTATGTTGTTGTATCTTAGTTATAACCACCTATGAGAAAACTATGGGTAACACTTGCTTACCATACATTACTACATCACCTTACCATCATTGTTTTCATTTTGACTGACCATTTTCCAGATTAAAGAACTTGTTGGGACCTAGTTGGTTTTTTCCCTACCTTTATGTGGATGGAATTACTATAAATTAAGGTAATTTTAGGAATATTTAGGTCATTCTCAATTCATGTTGAGGTAACCTTAGTCCCCCTTTCATTGCTCTCAGTGATTTGTGAGCATGGGCTATTACAACTGGCTTAGCTATCTTATTGGAACCTCTACTCTCAGGACGTGCATCTCCTCAACTAGATGGTCCTACCTTATGCATATTTTATCCCAAAAACACCAAAAACATTTGAAATACTTTTAAAATACCAAAAACATTAGAACATGATCCACAAAATAATAAAAACATTATCTCATACTTTTTTACATTTGTACATTCTCATTCTACCATCCCACACTCTCATTATTTTGTGAGTAATTGTTAAGTTTGAACTCTCTCACCATTTTTCAAGAAAATGTTAAGTATGAATGATCTCACCATTTTATGAGAAAATGTTGATTATGAATGCTCTTTCCCTTTTGTAAGCACAAAAACACCTGTTCATTTCACCTTGTCCCACACACTTGATGTTTTGTAAGATCCTTCTTTCTCATCCCATCAACTTCTTTCATTTATTACATAACATTAATCATGTTTGTATGATCATCATTTTTTCTTCTATTCCACTTCTTGGAAGAATGACATTTGGCCTGAAGTCCATGCTGGAACATGTATCCATGGAACTATGTAGGTAGCGCCCACTTGTCTTATACATTTGGAGTCAACTCGACCAACTCATTCCTTTTCTTCTCATCCCCCATTTATTCTATCATTGTTCCTCTTTAATTATGAAACAATTTTCATGTCATTATTATTTGTTATGATGTGGTGAAAAGTAATGCCTCTACCACACATGCATGAACATTTGTCTTTAAATCGCACTATCTTGGTTTTTGTTTGTGTGTGTTTATTTGAGTTTTCTTGGTGATTTGTTGTGTTTTCTTCGTGTTTTATTGTATTTTATTGGTTTTTTGTTGTTATTTTGCACCTATCCTTTTATTTCTTCTCCTTTTCTCTTTTTTATTACCTCTTGTCTCATTCTTGGTCTTATGTTTCCTTGATTATTATTTTTTTCTTATCTCTTTTGTGTTTCTGAACATCTTGATGATTCATATGGATCTCGATTGTTTATATCTTGATCATATGTTATTTTGTTGTTATTTGACCATTTTTTTATTTTATTGTTGTTGGTGTCTTATTTTTTTGTTTGATTTTGCTTTTCTCTTTTGTGTTCAAGAATGCCTTGATGGTCCACATGGATCTTGATTATTCATATCTTGGTCTCATGTCATTAAGACATTCTTGACTTTTGTTTTTAAACATTTTGTTCCTACTTATGATCATATCTTGATTTAAATTTAGGTTCATTTATGTTTATATTTATCTTTTTCTTTGTCTTTGCTTTTTTGTTTAAATGTAAATAATTCTAACTCTGGTTTTGGTCATTATTTTACTATTATCCTTAGTTATAGGTATTCACATTTGAACTGGCTCAGCACAATTGGAATCTTATGTCATTCTAAGTTATTCATACTTATGATGCCTAATTTATTTTTATTTAGCAAGAAATTTATGCTTAGGTATCTAAGTTTTAATGTCAACGTAAGCTCTAATGAATGATTCTCAAGAACATTTTGCAAAACCTAGGCTCATGATATGGAATTAGGCTTCTAGGTGGCATACATTTCAAGATTTTTCTTCTATGCTTAGATGTGCATCTCTTCACATACATTATGCGTCTAATAAATTGTTGGTCATTTTTATCATTCTTCCTTCCATTCTCTCCCAAACTTGGGTGAACTACATTGGTCTGAAGTTCATGTTGGAACATGAGTATGTGGAACTATGTAGGTAGTGCTCAATTTCTATTGAGGTCAGCTCAACTATCTCTATTTTTCTTTTCATCTCTTTCATCACTTTGTGCATTCTCATATTCTTGGTTTTATATGGATTTATAAGCCATTACCCCATTACATGTATGTTTATACCCACTTGATTTAACCTATCTTTTGGTTTATATCCTTGAACTCTTTTGCTTGCCAATTGCCCATGCTGGGGCACAACATCTAAACCATGTTTGAATCAAATCAACTCTACAAGGGAAAAATCATTATTTATTATTTATCAATGATCAAGATTCACCCTAATGGGGAAAAAATATCTTATCATGATCACATTTGCTCTACAGGGGTGCTTCTTATTATATTTTCTTTGGAGACCCCATTCTGGTGGTGCTTCCCTTCCTGAAGTAGAACATTCTCCTTTTTCCTCTAATTACAATCTCTCCACATTAAAGCCCATAATGGCAATACTTTAGTGTGAAACTTATCCTAAGATTGATTAATGTCATAAGCATATAACTTTTACTCTCAAATTAGGTACATTTACAGTGTGTCCCTTACATTTATGGATTATATCTTTCCCATTCCCCCCATCTCTTGGGCATATTATACCTCTAATTATATTTTGATAATTGATGGTAATTATGTGTGCAGGTATTAGCTCATCTAGATGTGATCTATTCCATGGGTTAATCTCTCACTTTCTCTTTCTTTTTGAGAGTCCATCCTTTTCTTCCATCTTAGTATGTCCTCTCGAGGGGGCATCATGGATCTATTCCAATTTCGTCTTGACAACTCTTTTCTTTGAAAAGACATTGCTTTTCCTGAATGTCTCAGTATGCCTTCTCAAATAGGGGAAAAATGTAGACATCTAATTCTTAACACCATTTGTGTTGAAATGATCAATCTTACTCAAATTACACTCAAATGCACATTTTAGGTCAAAATCCATAAAATGCTCTAAATGGTTCAAACTTGTCACTTACAAGTGCCTAGTTTAGGTCAAATTATCCCTAAATAGGGTAATTTATTTTATGGGATAGCTAACTTTGATCAGATCATTTTGAGTCAAAATGACCATTTTGCCATTTAGTGCTCTGGATCACTATTTTCTTCTAAATTCATTAGTACACATCATGTACCATTATTATTTTGTGTTATAAACATCCTAAATGGGAATATAGCTCCAACACATCTAACATCACCTTATAGTTCCTCTCCAATCAAATTATGACCTAGTAATATAACTTTTTGACCATTTGGATTAACTGAGGGCCAATTTTCAAATAATTGCACAAATGTTGATTAACCCTATTTAAGGCTAATTAATCCAAATCAAGACGTTAAGTGGATTTTCTATGAGAGTTGTTGAATATTTATTTTTGAAAATTGATTCTTATTATCTACATCACCTAGTGACATCATCTATGGGGTGGCATCCATCAAGCTATAAGCGCATAAAATATCAATATTATGGGTTACCCATGCCTATTTAATTCCTCCCATGCCTCTTTAATGCTTATTTATATTGAGGATATTTATGTATTTAATTCTAAATATTAGGATTATCCTCAACCACACATCTTCATCTCAAGATGAATGGTTCAGGTTGATCCTAACCAATCTCAAAAATATATAAATAGAGAGGCCATGAACATCATTTCTAAGATATTTTGGTGCAAGGTCATTATTATCAAATATCTTCAAATCTTCAATATTGCAAAGTTATAATTCTAAATTGTTTCCACAAAGCTTCATTGATAGGCTAGTTTAGTGATTTACAATCAAGAGCCTAGGTTTTATGGAGTGTTTTTGAGGCATTAGAGGAGCTTACCACCATTTTTGACAAAGACAAGGATGATTGATTAAGAGAGAACATATTTTTGAGCCATATGGGTATGGTGAATCCATTTGGGAAGGTAATATGGTGTTGTTTTCTTTCATTTGTTTCTTTTTATCCTTTGTAATTCCCATAGGAATAAATGGGCTTGGTTAGTTAGTTATTTATGCATATTTCATTATTTATGGACTAATTCTTGACTAACTTGCTTTATAATCATATCTACACCAACTAAGCCTATCTATAGTGGCCAATGCCTAATCTCACTCACTAATGGCCTAATATCTCTCTATCATGAGTTCACCCTATACCTACACCAAGCTATCTATCTTGACCATTATTTTGGATATCTCCAACTAAATTATGTCATATCGTTATCTCACATATCTAAGGTGATTTATAAATTAGTTACCTACCACTATAAACCTACAATCTCTCACACCTGCGCAATGATATCCTACTCTAGCATACTAATATCTCTACCTATAGTAATTATGCCAAAAGGCCCTACTTAACAAAGATATACCTATGTTCCTAAAGGCCTTGCTTGGCCTAAGCCAACCTATGCCACTCTAATAACTACTATGCTAGGATCTAATACCACTAAATCTAGACCATCATCTCCATATCCATCCCCATTATCTCCATATCCATATGCATCTTTGCCACTATATCATCCATAAAATCCTCCATCATCATCATCATCCCTTGCCTCTCCACCACTATATTTATAGGATTTTTTGTCATTTTATGTCTCAATATCCATGGGCACCTATCCCCTTGATAGTAAAGGAACTATCAGCCTTAAAGGGCATACCTATACCTACCAATGCATGTAAGCTAGAGTTAACCCCGTATCTATAAATCCTCCTATGTAATCCCATTTAATTTTAGGAACACTGATATAGCTCAATGTGGGATCACTCCTAGAGATCATAGGAGTATCATATCTAGTCTTTTGTGTAACATTGGAAAACCATCTTGACCCCTCATGAACATCTTACGTGTATCTAAACTACTTGAGTACCTTATTAGGGTGGTACTCCTCTATAATATGAGATCATATCACAATTAGAAAGCATTTGGTGGTAAAAAAATACATGTACCAACCATATTTAAACCATTATAGCTAGTATGTGAGGTAAAACCTCTAAATAAAATACTATGGTGTGAGATCATCAAACATTCAATAAAATGGGATGTCTCCCCTGTGACTATGCCTGCATGTTCCTATCTAATCCAAATTATATGCTAATGGGTCCTATGGATCTTATACTATGTGTATCCCTACTAGTCTATCAATTGATATGTGTTCCCATCCCCACACCATCAATAGAGTGCAAAACTTGATGCTACATCTACCTCAATAGAGATGTGCAAAAATAGTTGACCTCTAGGAAAAATGTGTATAATCTTCCATCATGATCCTCACTATTCCTTCAAGGATTATATGAAAGTACCAACCACTCTTACCAGGTAGTAATACGTCACTAAAAATGGCCATGAAGAGAACAACCTCCCTATCAATAAGAGCTGGTGGTAATAAATCCCCACCAAGTAAATCATCTAGCCAAATTTTTGTATATTTCTCAATGAGGTCTATATCAACCTTACCCTAAAACATAAGGATACCATGATAGCTACACAAGTCATAGAGAACTACCTACTATTGTTTCGATCGTATTTAGAATAATATATGGCCGTACATAGGCAACTTGAGGATATGCTAAGTATCCTCAAGTGTAACACTATCCTCCCTAATAGGCAAGTGAAATATGCATGTCTCATTATGTTAATACTAAAATAGCATGCTCAAGTATTTTTGATTAGCCTAAATAACTATAACTCATGCCACATCATATGGATCTAACATCTTCAAGAAACCATGTCCTCAATATATATCTATAAGGTCTACAGATAGTGTGATCATCACTCTCAGCACATGAATATAGCCAATTACTCTTGTAATCAAAAAGTTAGCATATAACTAACTATATGTAGCTACCTAATCCTAAACCTAGCCTACTCAACCTACTTGACCCTTTTATAGAGGTTGGACCCCTTTTAGGTCCTCAAAACTAGCTATTTTTAGCTTCTAGATTGAAGCTATTATTTTCCAAGGGCAAAGCCATTATTTGGGAGATATTTCACATTTTTTGGTGATATATCCATTTTTCATTTTCATGAAAATGGCAATTCCACCTTAAAATGGGGAAAAATCATCATTTCAGTGATTTTCACCTAGTTTTGGCATTATCATCATTTATAGTAATGATGACTTCATGTAAAGTCACCATTTTATTTGGTGAAGTCATCATTTTCCCTAAAATGCAAATAATGACTTTGCCATTTTTCAACCTAAAACATGTAATAAATATAATAAAATATCCATTAATGACAAGTTTAGAGTTACTTACTAGTGGCCCATCATGTGGTGGTCGTATGTGTTCTCTCACCTAGTCTAAATTGTGATGTTGATCTCCTCTATAGGCCATCTTTCTCAATAATTTTTGCATAAAACTAGAGCAAAAGAATTTCAATTTTCTAGGGTGAAAATTAATTATTTTTCACCCTAGAGGTGAATATATAGACATAATATTGAATTTTTACCCCCTAAGGCCTATAGTTCATTTAAAATACTTTAGGAAATGTATTTTTCACATTTATGGTCTATTTTACACATCATTTCATCCTATGTGCCTTATTTTTCAACTTTATCATCACCAGACTATCTTTTTGGGCCTCTATTGAGACCCATTTAATAACACTATTTTTCTACCTATACTCTGTGTTTGTTCGAATGTGCATCTTCAAACTCACATTTAGGATAGAAATGTGTTGTTATACTTTTCCATGTCATCATAAATATATGAAACATATTTTTTGCATAAGCTACCCTTACCAATTAATTTACCCCATTATGGAAAATTCTTTTTTCAATTGATTAATAATATGTTCTACCTTTCTGGGGTAAACATCATTTTAAATCATGTAATTTAAATATGAAAAATTATTATAAATATCTTTGGGAAAATCATTCTATTTTAGACTAGTTTAATGATTATAACTACCTATGAGAAAATCATTATTTTTGTATCTTATGTTAATTATTATAACTACCTTTGGGAAAATTATTATTTTTATGCACTCCACCCACCCTTCTTGGGTAAATGCCTACATCATTTATTATAACCATATTTAGGAAAATCAATGTTTTACATTTCATTATTTATTATAACTACCTTTGAGAAAATCAATTTTCATCCCACTACCTTACTGGGGTAACTATCCATGCCACTAATTGTAACCACCTTTGGGAAAATTAGTGTCACACCCCTTTTTATTGATTATACCTTTTATAAAATTGGTTACTTTGTCACCATTACTTTTTTATAACTTATTTTGGGTAATTGAGTAATTCCACCCCTGTTACCACCAAATCATGTCATTTTCTTCATTTTGAGGGAATGTTCGATGACTATGTATGTGTCAGCTACTCCCTTGAATGGGCATCATAGGATTCCCAAACTTTGTTTAGAGCATCATTACATCATTACATGGATTTTAATTACTTTGTTTAGGATGCCTATGTCTCGTAATGCCTTCTCAAATTGGGTTAAACTGTAGACACTTAGTTTTGGCCACTTTCAGGCATAAATTGGGATTCATATCAATTTCAAAAAAATGACACAAATTAATCCTATAAATCACCTAAATATCCTAAATTTATCCACATAAGGGATTTAATTTCTCAAAAATGTGGTGAGTATAGTTTATTTAGTGTATCACCTTGTATGCACCAATAGCCAAGTTTAGTTTCAACCCTAGTCAAATTATGACCTAGTAATTTGACATTCTTGGCTTGTCAAGATATTAGTTCAAAACATTTAAAACAATTTCAAAAAGATAAAAAATCACTAGGCAAGATTAATTACATTATAAATATTAATTAACTTATCTAAATAAAAATTCTAAATTAAATTAGTGAATTTCATTTATTAAAAAAAAGAATTTTTATCCAAATATGAAGTCGAAGGTCAAAAGAGCTAATAAAATTATTTATTATTTCTCAAATATTCAAAATTATGAGTCACAATGTCAAAAATATCTAAAGTGAGTTTTTATGCCTCTTAAATATCTAAAACTGAGGTGTCAAGATTTCATGAGAGCTTTGACCCAACCTAAGGGTAGACTACCTCAACCTAGGTTATTTTAGACTTAACCAAAGTTATAATTTAACCTAACCTCCCTAGGGTTAGAGTTAGTTATTATAGATATAAATACAAGTTCAAACACCATATGATAACAAGCTTTTATGTGTAAGGTTATTCTATTGGAATACCTTCAAGAAGCCATTGAGAGTAGTATTATAATCCCCATTTTATGCCAAGCTTCACACCAAGCCAAAAGCGACCATTGGAAAAGTGATACCACCATGGATAAGCATTTTTATAAGACTCTAATTGTCATAGACTAAGAATGATCATCCTTATGTCAACAAGTAAGCATCAAAATTGATAAAGGAGGTAAATTACTTATGTTTTTTATCTTTATTTTGTTATCTTATTTACTAGGTTATGCTCTCCCTAGTTTTTAGGAAAGAGGGTTTAGTCCTAGTGTATTTTTATAGTTGATTTTTTCATTTGGACTAATAAGGGTCTAATATACATTTTGTATACTCTTCAAACTTTTAAGTTATAATTACACCCCTAGTGGTCTTGATTCATCCCCTCCCAATCACAGGGGGGCCTATCCTATTATGTTTGGTCCTAACTCTATTTTGGGTCCTCAAAACACTATAACCATTATTTGGAATGTATAACCACATGTTGCTAGTGTCCAATGGTCATTTTCTTCCATTTTTTAGGTCCTAACCCTCCCTCAAGCCTTCTCTTATGTTTTTAATCCCTCTTTTACATCTTGTCAACTAGTGAATAATGTCTTACATTTAAATCCAAGTTTCTTATATATAAATAGACTCACAAATCATTTTAAATATATCACTTACTATCTTGGCACATAATTACATAAAATCAATCAATAGTACAACTCAACACACTACACATTGCTCATCTATCACATCTAGACTTGCATACTTGATCAAATAAGGTCCTAAGCAAAATTCATTTTATCATACCATGCATGTCTATTGTACAAATTCCCTAAGGGAGAACTACATGTGATCAAAGACCCCTAACATTGGGGTTAATGTAGGCAGTAACCAGGACAATAAGGGTTCTATCCTACATGATTGTAATATCCCACAACCTAGTTTTTCCCTTTCTTTTACATTTGATTCAGTTGTTGTTTCATGTATAGGTGTTCATTAGGGTTTTGAAAGTGATTCATGTAAAATAATGACATAGATGATCTTTTAGTAGTTAAAAAATCAACTATAGGTCCCTCAAACTCTCCTAAAACATTTTTGAAAGGTTTAGATAGCTCTTATAAGAAGGACACTAGTGCCATACTTGGACACTAGTGCCACATGGAATTATTGTCCTCATAAGGGTTCTACTATCTAAAGTTTATTTTTAACTACAGTCATAGAACAAAAGATTTCTAGCTGATTTCCAATCTTATTCTAGCCTCCTGAGTCATAAAAACACCTATTTTGCTCCATATAAGTACACTTTATTTACATATTTACTATTTTGGGAATAACTTGTCATATTAACTATTTCCTATATTCATTTCAAGTTATTTCTATACTCAGCCATTTAACAACCTAGGATTTACATCTACTAAGTCATAAATAGTTAAAATAGTGAAGAACCTAACAATGAATTTTATTTGTGCTTAGATAAATATTTTCCATGTATTTTCCATCAACCAATTTATTTATTTCAATTAAAATTTTATTTTATATAATTATATATATTTATTTTCATCTATGCATGATTTATTTCTCTCAATGCAAATTTTCATCCACACATGATTTATTTATTTCAATGCAAATTTGCATCCATGCATTGATATAAAATAAAATATATTAGGAACCTAGTGACTTCTAGGTTCTATATGTATGTATGTATGTATGTATGTATGTATGTATGTATGTATGTATGTATCCAATGCCATTTTATTTACATATAATTTATGTATGTCTAGATTAAAAAATTAATTCATGCATTGATATTAAATTTTAGCTAAAATTTAATTTCATTTGATGAATGGGAACCTATAAATTGATAGTTCTCAAAGATGTAATTATATCTTAAGTTGTATATTATTTCAATGTTAATTATGTACAAGGGTTTAACTAAAATGTTGATTGGAACATAATGTATACTTTATTTTAATAATGTCCTCATTTTAATAATAATATTATTATTATTATTATTATTATTATTATTATATAATACATTTACAAATACCACTTTTGGAAAGATAGTAGAGGCTATCTCTAAATGATGTGATCATATTAGTGTAAAATTTTTAATCTAGAATGGATATGTAAATAGCACTATTGTAATCCTAGTGAACAATAGGTTACAAGTTTCTATCTAGTCAAAAATGTATTTCTTTTGTTTTATTACATATATTCTCATGCAAAATCAAATTTTAATGATTCTTTCCAACTATATATTAATTTAGTGTTCATTACCTTCACATGTTTTTTAAGATTTTTTTTAGAAAGGTAGAAACCACTAAATTTCAAATATGTTCTCATTTTATCATATCAATTTCATTATATATTAGATTTAAAAAATTATACCATTATAAGAAGGTCATCTTAACATAATAATTGTTATCTAGAATGTATCTTCAAATAAAAATGTTGTAAACCTAGTAACTATTAGGTTTCAAAGAAGCTAGTTTACCAATAATGTATTAGATTAAAAAATTGTACCACATCATAAATAAGTACATAGAATATTTTATTTATATTATTTTGGGTTACTTACATATTCGATATTATATAATCATAGCCAAATATTCTTCTTTATTTATTCACATAAGTTTCTTAAGAACATTACAAGAAACCTAGTGGCCACTAGCTTTCAATGATTTTTTATTTTTTAAGATAAAAATTATATCTCAAACTATATATTAGTTCAAAGTTAATTATTTACATATGTGTTTTTATAGAACAATACTTGTAACCTAGCATCTACTAACTTACTTCCATGTGTTCAATTAAGGATAACAATTACATTTTATAATGGATAAACAAATACCACTATGGAAACTTATAGACCACTAATTCCAATGATATTATTTAAAAATTAAAAAATTTGAAATATAGAATGGATATCCATATATAAATGATAAAAATCTAATGACCACTAGGTTCCAAAGAGTCTAAGTAACCAACAATGTATTAGCTCAACAATTGTATCACAATGTATAAAATTGAATGCCACATAAAAATTGAAATTTAAAATGGAGACCAAACATAAATGTCAGTAAACTTTTGAAATTAAATATCTCAACATTTAAAATTTAAAATGGAGACCAAAATAATTTAATTTTTCATACAAATTTCAATTCAATCTCTCAAAAATGTGCTCATTTTAGTATAAAAATTAAAATAAATAATGAATATGAAAATACAAATGTCTTGAACATAGTTTTTTATGTGTCATTAAACACAAAAACTTAAGCGGGATGATATTTCATCCACCCTCTCCTAAAATGAGGCCCAAATGACTCTCTAAGGTCTATATATGTCAGTTCATAGTGTACTGGGTGACCTAGTTGGCCTATGTATAATTGTTCTAATTCAAGGGGCCTATTGGTTTCAAATATTAAATGAGATTTAAATGTTATTTGGTCTTAACGTTATGTTGGAAGTATCTAATAATAGGGGTTTATATTTTATTAACAATATCTATTCAATTTCATGAATCATTCATTCATATAAAATATCAATGCATAAATAATGTAAATACACAATCATATCATGATAGAACATAAAATATATATGGGAAACCCTCTTGGGGGATATAACCTACTAAACCATGCACATGGAATGTAGTCCTATAATTCCAAGATCCAAATTTTAGTGAATCACCAACTTCACAAGGAGATCTAGATATTATTATTTGTATTTAACACCTTAAATATATTTTTATCATTAAACTTAGTGAAAAATGACTTGGGAACATCCTTTTCGCACACACACACACACATAGAAAGTTGCCTATAGAACCAAAAACACAGTCAAGAAAATCAACTTATAGAAAACCTATGGGAACACTTATGTGATATTTAAATGATTTTTTTTGAAACTTTAACATCATTATATCATATTTTCAAATATATATTACTTTTTCATATATCAATATTGGTCTTACAAACCAATCTCACTATGTCACTCTACATAGACTTCACTATGTTAGACAAACTAGCTTGTTGACAACTTTTTGCACAGGTGTAGGCATCATAAAAAAATATAAACCAATGGGATAAGAGGTATAGGTATTTAATAATTACCCCATCCCTTAGGATCCATCCCTATTCCTCTACAACCAATCCCTCATCTCATTGTCATTCTCACCTAGTTTTCTCACTGTTTTGCTAATTAAGCCAGTTTAGCGATAGATTAACTTTCATGACTGGTTTAGCACATTTTTGGTTATAAACCTGATTATAATATTTTATGAACATAAAATATAAGTTTTTTACATCATCATCCATCTATTTTAAATATTTGACCTGGTCAACTCTACCTATAACATCAAAAACCCTAAAAACAAGGGTTTTCCTATAGTTTCTACTCACTATTAGGACAAACAAAACCCATCTAAGGAAAAATTGAAGAGTAATTTACATTTTATAATCATAAAATTATGTCAATATGACCATTATAAACCATAACTAATTATATCTTTCCTATTGGGTCTTTGTTAGGGTTTTAGGAGGGTTTTGACTACCTTACCTTCTTAGCAATCATTCATAAAATATTTACCCTCAACTCCAAAAATAATTATATTAAATTAAATATAGGTAAAGTACCCAACTACCATGAAGTGATCAGGCTATCATGCAAAGCTTTCACATGCCAACGAGCATCAAAAACTTCTTCTCATGTCTACAACACCCCATTATGTATACACAGTCAAATTTACCATAGGTTTTCATGATTTCTCCTTTAGGTATTGACTTAAAAATTCTTACACACACTTAACATTAACTCTCATAAATCTTTATTTGGCCACTATTGGTCACTTTGCATACTAGGACTTATAATGTTAGCCATACTTAGGCTATGATAATGTTTTGAAATCACTTGAAATATATTTAAAGCCTCATCCACATGTCATAAAACATAATAAAATTTTATCACACTTCCAACCTTAATTACACAAGTCTCATATAACTTATCTCATTAAGGCACCAAGCCTATATCTTCTCACTAGGTCTCTTCATATAGGAGCTAAGATTCAAAACTTGACCTTTGACCTCATCTAAAGACTTATTTACCTCTTCCCATGTTTAATCAACTTAGAAAACTCAATCATTCCTATACTATCCCAAAACACAAAGATTTATCATTCATATATCTTCTTCATATAGCTAGACTAGGCTACTCAAGATACCTAGTACTCAAAGTTTGGATATAAACAAGCTAGTTCTGAATGATGTCATTCTTTAACATGATTTATTGAAGACAAGTCTATTATAAATAGAATATATGATATTTATCACATTACAACTTTGTAACAAGACCTCATATAGTATATAAATACTTATTGACCCATGTGATTACCTTATATACTCCTTAGTACTTAGAGCTCAATCAAGATGCTTCCCTTGTATCTTGAACATGATGTTGATATGTCATCAAACCTCATAAATAATACCATGTTGACTTCATATTTTCTCTCAATAGAGAAAAAAAACTTCTTAGTCACACACCAATTCACCAATCATGACATTAATTCTAGCTTTTGACATGAAGGATATTCAACTTGAATTTGACATCAATGATAACATTAATTCCTTAATACCAACACTAGGAACATACCTCAACAATCTCCCCATTTTTCATTGATGGAAAACACTCTTAATCATAGAAGGTCATTCTCCAATACTTGATATTTAAATAAAAACTTTCTCCTCCTTTGACATTAATGACAAAGGTTGACATTCTTGATAGCTATTTTATCATTGGACCTAGGGTAACATACTTTTTATTTCAATTTTTCTCATCAATCCTTTATCTTAGATCAGACTCACATACCTAATCATGAGAAATTATTGACTCCTTTCATCTCCATGAAAATTCAAGACATTTTAAAAACTATGATTTGGTTTGATCAATTCATCATACAAAATTCTTGTGACATGTCTTTGTTGATCGTACCTATAACAAACTTCTTTGACTAAAACTTGAGCCTAAAGGTCTCTTAAGACCACAAAAATCCCCCCATGACTAATAATTCTTTATTCTTATTTATGTTTATCTGAGTGCCTCCATGAATCCTAATGGAGTCACCTCTACTCTAGATAATTAGAATAGTATGAGTTTAGGAGATTCCCAAATCTCCATGTCCTTGTAGGACTGAACTTCCTTCATGATCCTCTTATGCTTGATTTGTCCTTCTGGCTTGACCCCTTTAGTCTTCTCTTGAGTAACATTATATCTTGATTTATTTATCTTATTTCCTTCATCAAAAATATGAGATAATATAAAAAAATTGGCACTTCTTTGCATATTGATTTGTTCTATCATGGAAAATAGTCCACTTAGACTTGTAGACTAGTTATCAACCTTAGTTACCTTAGGTTTCCACTTACTATTTCTCTCTTATTTTCTAGAAGACTCAAACTTCTTCTCTTGTCTTGAGAAGTCATGTTTATAGTACTTTGAAATGTAACTAACCTTATTATAGTTAAAACATGTTATCCCTCTAAATGGAAATACACCATGACCCATACCTCTTGGCTAATGTTTCTTTTCATAGTTCCATGTAAATTCATTATTGAAGGGGCTTATACAATGCCTTGATCTATGACCAAATTGATTACATGAATAATATTAGCCATTGAAAGGATTAACATACCTTATGTTATTTTATTTTTTGATTTTTTGAACTTTTTTCTATCATCATCCTCATTCTTTGGTTATTCTTTTACCCTTTTGATCACATTAGTGTCCTTATCTTTATCTTCAATGAATCTAAGGTATGTTTTATCATCAGCAATATTTTGACTACTCAGAAGGTTGTCTAGATCATTGGTGATATTTTAAAACCTTAAAAATTTATTGAACTTATTTGATGCTTGTTTCAATTCAGATCTCAAGGGTTTCATTTTAGATACATACCTTGTCTAATCTTATTATTTTTCCTTTAGGCCTAGAGTCACAATTTCAAGTTGACTTTATACCTGTTTGACTATTTCCTCTTGTTCCTTTGAGTTGTTTCTTAGATTATCTTCAAAAAATTTGATTTACTCCTCATATTATTTGATAAGGGACCTCATTACCATATTATTTTTCTTTACCATCTTCAATTTTTCTAGAGTATTCATCAACTTAGCCTCAAAATCCACCTCATTTCCTTCATCTGAATCACCAACAACACCTCCAATATATATGGATTCTTATAGATTTGAGCAACTTACTTATTCAGACATGAAGAGAACCCCATTTACATTAGGACCATCACCCTCATGATCACTTTTTGAATAACTTCTTTCACTCTCATTGGATGAGCTGTAATCTTCCTTGGTGTAAAGACTCCTTTAATTTTTGAAGAACCTTTTCTTGTTGTCATATCTTCTAAAGAATTTATTGGTCTTATAATATTTATAAAAAATTTTATCATCATCGTGATATTCATCATTCTCTCCATCATCCTTTGTATTATTCTTATGAGGAAATTTGTTGGCAAAGTTTCTAACCTCTCCATAATTAAAGCAATTAAAAGGTAATTTGCCCTTGTATCTACCTGAACCTATTTTTTATTTTGTTGAAAACATAACTATCAACTCATGATTATCAATATCAAATTCATCATTATCTTTGACATTCTTACCTTGTGATTTATTCTCTTTTGGTTTATTTTATACCTTGAATGTAACTTCCTTCTGTGTAGGTCTTCCTTCACTTGTCCTCATCTCATAGGTTGTTAGGGTTCCATGAAATCTATCCATCTATAACTTGTCTACATCTTGCATCTCTTTAATTTCACATACCGTGGAATCAAATTTTGGAGTTAGAGACCTTAAGACATTTTTAATAATAGTAGTCTCTTTCAAATATTCTCTTAAACCTCTTATGATGTTTACCACTTAATCAATCCTCAATAAGTAGGTTATAATGGTCTCATTTTCATTCATCTTTAGACTCTCAAATTATCATCTATGGGTTTGAAACTTGGAAAATGTGACCTTGGAATCTCCAATATGAATAGTTTTTAACTTATCCCACATTTATTTTACACATATATAGTGCATTATCTTCACAAGTTCTTTCTTTTATAGGCCACACATAATACCATTCATTGCTTTTGAGTTTTTATCACTAGCCTTCTTACCTGCTACATCCATAAGAGGAATAGGGGTGAAATATACCCATATAAGACTAATTTATAAAAATCATGACATTGATACATCATATATATCCTCATCCTTACACTCTAAAAATCATAATTAGATCTATTTAACAATGGAGCTTGTAGAGAAATCACCTTGTGCTTGACTAGCCATATTAGCTTGTTTATAATCTCCTTTAGGTTGTAAGACCTCCTTAAAAGTGAATTATCTGATAAAAAATGTTTTAATTAACTAATAAGAGGAGGGATAATCAATTTTTTAATAATATCTATTCAATTTCATGAAGCATTCATTCATATAAAATAATAATGCATAAAAAAAAACTACACAAGCATATCATGAGAGAACATAAAAGATATATGGGAAAACCTATTTGGGGATTAAAAAAATTGAAACATGCACATAGAATATAGTCCTATAATTTCAAGATACAAATTTTATTGAAGCACCAAATTCACAAGGAGCTCCAACCCCTACCTAGTTAAGCACCCACTCAACTAGTCTTCTGCAAGCTCTATCTTGCAAGGAGGCTCCAATCCCCTTGGTAGATTATCAAAAACTAAGTAAATTATGATATTTTATCACCTTATAAAAAAAAATTTAAAATAAAACATATATTAAAACCTTATTTGTCACTCTTTACCCTTCAATCTCACTCAAATAGCCTCTTAGGCTTTAACACTCAAATAACCCTCTCTTTGGTAGAATTAGGTCAAATGACTATGCTCAACACATGAAAAAACATAGTTATATGATAATGACATATTAATATCATTTATATGATTATATTAAATCACTTTACATATTATTAAAAAACACTATGTCCTTCACTTAATCGATCAATTATCTATCTTGTCAAAATAGGCTTATTAGGCCTTAACTTTATACTTGATTATTTATCATACCTATATTGGTTAGATAAGGACATCACCATAATTTTATTAATATTAAAATACATCACTAAACACTTTTAATAATATAAATAAACAATACATAAGTTGATCATAGTCCATAAGTACCAAATTAATAATTAGGCCTAATGGAGACCTGATGCAATTAGGTTTATCCTATCCACACATTACCATTCTAACCCTTAGGAACACTTATTGTATTAAAAAATGGATTAAAAAATTCATATATTACTATAATATACACTATATAATTTAACCTTGGGTCCACAAATCCATTTTGTCCATTTCACTACTTAGACCTACCAATTAGGTCTCCTCGCCAATAAGCTTTCTCACCGCCTGAAAGTCTATCTTGTAAATTTGATCTATATACAAAAAATTATCAAATAAAACATGAATTAAATAATATTAATATTATATTAAAGACTTAAAAAACTTCTCAAAAATATTTTGTCTTTACCACATAGGCCAAAAGGCCTCAGGAACACTTCTACAAAAGGCATATTGAGAAACACCACACACAGTCAAAAACATTTGACTCTCCAAGATTGAAAAAAGACTTCTAATGAATAAAAATATATTTAAATTATTATATTATTCATATATAACACCTTAAATTTATTTTTATCATTCAATTTAGTGAAAAATGACTTAGGAACATCCTTTTCACACACACATAAAAAGTTGCCTGTAGGACAAAAAACACAGTCAAGAAAATCAACTTATAGAACATATGTGGGAAAAATTATATGATATTCCAATGTATTTTTTTGAAAATTTATTATAATTATATCATATTTTTAAATATATATTGTATAGTCATATATCAATATTGGTATTATAGACTAATCTCACTATGTCACTCTACATAGACTTCACTGTGTTACATAGACCAATTTGATGACAATTTTTTTCATAGGTGTAGGCATAATCAACACTTATATACCAATTTTATAGGAGTTATATGTATTTAATAATTACCCCATTCCTTAGGAACCATACCTATTCCTCTAAAACTAATCCCTAATCTCATTCTCACCTAGTTTTCTCACTCTTATGCTCATTAAGCTAGTTTAGCAATAAACTAACTTCCATGACCTATTTAGAAAATTTATAGTTATAAAAATGATTATAAAATTTCATGGGCATAAAAAATAACTATTTCACACTATCATCAATATATTTTAAAGCTTTGACCTAGTCAACCCTGCTTGTAGCATCAAACCCTAAAAATAAGGGTTTTCTTATAACTTCTACTCATTATCGAGACAAAAAAACCACCTAAGGAAACCTTGAAGAGTAATTTACATTTTACAAGCATAAAATTAGGTAAAAATTACCATTATTATCCATAACCAATTATATCTATCATATTGGGTCTTTGTTAGGGTTTTAGGATGGTTTTGACTACCTTACCTTTTTAGCAATCACTCATAAAGAATTACCCCTCAAATTCAAAACTAATACTAGGTAATTAAATATAGGGATGTTTTAGATTAAGGTAAAAATAGGTTTTGAAGGGACCCTAAAACCCTGAAACATAGGATGAAGGATATAAAAATAACGTCCACAGGTGAAACCTATCACCTACAAGCTAATCAGTATCAAAAATAGGTTTTATAGGGCCCTGAAACCACAATACAAAATCATCAAAAGATAGACCCCAGGTTTTACAGAGACCTAGAAACTCCAGTGTGAAAAGAAAAAAAAGAACCAGATAATGAAACCAGATATAACATCCAACTAAAGGGACTAGGACTATAAGAACTCAAAGATCTTATTCTTCTAATTCCAAAATCATCTTCACCGCTTCCTTTCCAATCACAGCAGTGTCTTGTATAGATATAGTTGCCGACGTAGCAACCTCTTGTATTGCTTTCTTCCTTGAGCTCTATCTAGTTCTCTTGCTAGGCCCCTCCAAGGATTTAATTTCCTCATTTTCTCATTTTCCAATGTTCACAGCGGCTGCACATATGCTATAAGTTACCTCCTCCATCTTCATTCTACTTTCCTTAATGAGCCCCCTTAGATTGTTCTCATAGTCTTTAAGTTTGATAGGTATATCCCTCATCTGCATTTCCAGAATATTGTTTTTATTCTGATCTACTTCCTGATTACATTCCAATATTTCCATTTTCTTCTTGAGGCCCATTATCTCCTTATATATCCACGAGTCAACTTGAAGGATAGCGTCTGCTTTACATTTGGCCAAATTCATAAAGGGATGCCTCCTATCATTCTTCCCTACATCACTTAAATCTTCTGCGTTCTCTTTTGGATTGTCTTCATCCTTTTCCGTATAATCCTCCCTTTCCATTATTTTTTGTTCCTTAGTTTCAACAGGGCTTTCATTGTGGATAAAATCATTCTTTACTTGTTCTCTAGTTTCCATTGCATGATAGGCATCCTGAACTAGATGTTCCTTCTCTATTTTCGAAGCGATATCCTCAAATGAAACATCCATATCTTTTTCAATTTCCTCTGGCACTTGCTGATTTTCCTCAAGATCATAGTTCTTTTTAGTTTTTTCCTCTATAGTGTCCCCTTCTTTCTCATTCATACTTTTATCTTCTCCTTCTTCGTTAGAGCTGTAATCCCCACTCTCTGTTCCTTCCTCTTCCTCCATACTCTCCTCCTCAGAACTTTCAGTGTTTTCCCACTCTGTTTCCTCATCATCAATCTATTTTTTGAAGCTGGATGATTTGGGTTTAACTTTTTCTTTCCCTTTTACTGTTTCATTCTTCTTACTCTGTGAGTCCTTATTTTTGTCTGAATAAGGATTCAGGACAATGGCCTTGTTTTTGTAGAAACCTTCTATTATTAGGATTAATCCCTCATGCAATATAGGATGAGACTCCTTTTTTCTATGAGAAAACAAACTTTGGAGCAGCGAGAAGTGCAAATAGAAAGGAAAGAAAATTCTAACTTTGTGCCTAAAATGATTAAGAAAGACAAAATGAAATTTATGGACTCTTTTGCTTCTTCCATCAAGTATGAAATATTCATGGATGCAACATAAGATGTCTATCTAGATTCCTTTAATCTACTCCAGGTTGAATAAATCCCCACTCTTTTCCAACTGCTGCTCCTCAACATCCATCTTTGGGAATTTGCTAAATGCCTCATTAGATACACTAGTCTACTTAGAGAATTTTATACCCTCCATTGGAAGTCCCGTGACCTCCGCTATGAATTCCTCGGTAGCTTCACCATGATGCCATGGAGGGTTACCCTATCGTTGACCCAATTTTTGAAAAAAGCCATCGTTATATGGGGTTTTGAACCATGTAGCCATTCCAAGTAGCTCACAACCTTACCTCTCTGAAGGATCTTCCAGACATCTTGTTCTACCTTCCAATCTTCACAACTTTTAGGTTCCTACTTCCTTGGTTCACCTTTCATTTTTTAAGCCATACAGTTATCCAGTAATAGCCAAACACTGATTACTGAGCAATGAGACCACCTAATATCAACTTGTAATGAAACTCACCTATTTTCTAGCACATACAAAACCCACTTCACGTTCTCTAGAATATTTTTATTCAATGATTGTAATCCTTCCTCCATGAGGCCACTCCACCAAATCATTAATTTTATATTCCAAGCAGATCTTTCCCTCCTTTGAATGAATTGTGTCATAATTAATGAGCGCTCTAAGATCCACATTCTTATTTAATGTATCCTTCCAACTCACCTTGTGTCCTGTTCGAACTGCATGATTTGCTATCCAATCAGCAACTCCATTGGCTTCACGATAAGTATGGGTTATGGTTACTTTCTCAATTTTTTGAATTAAGGCTTTCATTTCCATCACCATTGCCTTTATAGACCATGAAACTAAATTTTTGTTATTTAAGATATTAATGATATTCAGGGAGTCACCTTCCAACCATAATTTAGAATATCCTGATTCAACAGCTAATTTAATGGTTTGAAGGGCTGCAAAAGCTTCAACAATATGACAATTTGACTTACCGATAGGGATAGCAATAGTATCAATTACATTTCCCACATGATCTCTCAAGAATCCTCCGCATCCTACTTTTCCTAGGTTCCCTTTAGCAGCTCCATCAAAGTTACCTTTGATCCATCCACAAGGGGGGACATTCCATTTAACATCTAATCTTGGATTTTTAGTTTGCACATTAGGCCTTTCAGATCTTAAGGGATTATCAATTTGAAAGGTTGGATTAGGATCCCTTTGTGATGAAAAATTCTCCTTTATTGCTCTAATAATATTCTGACCCAACACCCATCCTGGAAGTTCTCTACTTTCCATATGCCCCACCAAATATGGGGAAGAGTTAATTTCCAGGAAAAAATAAGATCAGGATTCTTAGATGGGCAGTACCAACTTTTAAAAGATAGTTCCACACTTTTTTGATGAACCCATACAATACCCCAGAGATTGAGGATCTCATTCGAAACTTGTTGCGTATAAGAACAATTCACAAACAAATGATCTCTATCTTCAAAGCCCTTTTTACATAGAATACACCTATTCACCACATATATTCCTCTTTTTTGCAAGTTGTCAAGAGTCAAGAATTTTTTTTGAAGCAGAGTCCAGTAGAAGATTTTTCCATCTATCCACTCTAAAGCATAGAGCTAAAACTCATATTCCATACCTAAAAAAGGGAGATCTGAAGATTTTAGAGGAAAAGGAAATCAAGGAGGAAATGCTATCCTTTTTCTCATCCCTTATGAAGGTTGACCCCAATATCAATCTGAAAAGTCAGGCTAATATCCTACGTGTGATTCCTCTTTTGGTCTCGAAGGAACAGAATAAAATGTTATGTTCAATCCCAAAGGAAGAGGAGATCTTTAAAGCCGTCTGTTCTCTAGGAGGAGATAAAGCACCTGGACCTGATGGATTTCCCATGTTCTTCTTTCAAAAACTTTGGAAATTTGTTGGTAAAGATGTAAGTGATGCAGTGAAGGAATTCTTTGGAGCCAAAAAAATGCTTAAGGAAGTTAATTCCACCTTTTTGTGTTTGATTCCAAAGAAGATTGGTGCTTATTCTCCTGATCAGTTTAGACTGATTAGCCTTTGTAACTCTTTCTACAAGATCATTTCTAAAGTTCTTACTTCCAGACTTATTCAAGTGATTCCTTCGATAATTATTGATCAAAAAAATGGATATATCCTAGGTAGACAAATTCTCAATTCTATAATTACTGCTCACGAGAATATTCATTCGTTGTTTAGCTCTAACAATCAGGGTTTCATTATGAAAGTTGATATTGCAAAAGTATATGATAGGGTGGACTGGTTATTCCTCTCAAATAGTCTTTCAGCTTTTGGCTTTGAACAAAAGGTGGTTGGTATTATTTACCAGCTGATTTTGACTTCCTCTATTGTTGTAATGGTAAATGGAAGTTCATCCCATTTCTTTAATCCATCAAGGGGGCTGAGACAAGGGGACCCTATATCCCCCATTCTGTTTGTAATTATGGCTGACTGCATGGGAAGATATATAAGGGAATTGGTCCATAAAGGTTTATTTAAGGGATTAAAACCCTCTTCTCATCCTCTAATTTTCTCCCACAGACAATTTTTTGATGATACTATCTTCATGGGAAAAGTTGAAGTCAAGGAAGCAAGAAATTTGAAGCAAGCTATAAATTTATATTCTTCTGCATCTAGGCAGTTGATTAATTGGAATAAAAGTGCAGTGTTCTTCACCAATACCCCTATTCAGAGACCGAATAAAATTTCTAAAATCCTTGGATGCTCTATAGGTTCTTTCCCCTCATCTTACCTGGGTCTTCCTCTTGGGATGAAATTCCCTGAAGCCTACTGGGAGGATCTTATCAACAAATTTAGTAAGAAACTTGCGAGATGGAAAGGAAATATTTTAAGTCAGGCAGGAAAGTTAACCCTCCTTAAAGCAAGTCTTCAAAGCATACCAACTTATGCTCTAAGTCTTTTCAGAATTCCTATCAAATTTGCAGAAGCTATTGAAAAAATCCAAAGAAACTTTCTATGGACTGGTACTGAGGAAAAAAGGAGGATGCCTTTAATTTCTTGGGACAACATCTGCAAACCTTTCAGGGAAGGGGGGCTTGGAATAAGTAAAATTAGAAGTATGAATACAGCTCTCTTAGCAAAATTGGGATGGAGAGTTTACCATGAAAATAAATAATGGAGTAACATATGGAAGAATAAGTATTTATTCAATGCAAAATCCCTTTCTAATTTCTTTTCTTACCCTGATGTTATCCAACCTTCTTCCATATGGGGGGCAGTTCAGGGAACCAAACAAATTTTAGAAGAAGGATGCTCCTAGAAAGTTGGTAATGGAATAAAGGTGAAATTCTGGGAGGATGCTTGGTTAAAATAATACCCTTTGATATAATATTTCCAAGATAAAGAGGTAATTGATCGATGTAAGCAAAGATATGGAATAATGGTAAATCAATACTGGCAGAACAATTCCTAGGTGAATATAACTGACCTTGATCAAGATTTCAATAATATACAATTATCCCTCAATGCTATCTCTCTCTATCCTAATCTTGAGGATAATATTATCTGGCATGATGATCCTAGTGGACAATTTAAAGTATCTACCTTTTTTACTTCTAAGGGAAATGGTAATCAACCTTTGTGGTCACATGCTTGGATTAAGGGGCTTATCCCAAAAATAAATATAGGGATGTTACCAAACTAAAATTAGGTTATTTAACTCTAATTAAAAGGTTTCATGTTCCAATGAGCATGATAAAATTCTTATTAAGTCTGTAACACTCCATTTTATACATATAGTCAACCTTACCACAAGTTTTCATGCTTTATCCTTTAGGTATTGACTTAAAAATTTGTCCACGCACTTAAAATGACATCTCATACCTATTTAAATTATCTCAAGATATTTTAAACCTTTTTAAATTATCTTGACCCCTCAATAGGCCACTATAGGTTACTTTTCATACTAGGCCTTATACTACCAATCATACTTAGGCTATGATCTTGTCCTGAAACCACTTGAAATATATTTAAAGCCTCATCAACATGTAATAAAACATCATAAAATTATCTCACACTACCAACCTTCCTTATTAAAGTCTCATATAGCTTATCTCACTAAGGTACCAAGCCTACATCTTGTTAATAATTCTCTTCATGTAGGAGCTAAGCTTAAAAACTTGACCTTTGACCCAATATGAAGACTTATTTGCCTCTTTCCCATGTTTAATAAACTTATAACACTTACTCATGACTTTAGCGACCCAAAACACAAATATTTATCATGCATATATCTTCTTCATAGATCTAGACTAGGCTACTCAAGATACCTAGCACTCAGAGTTTGGACATAAATAAGCTAGTTCTAAATGATGTCAATCTTTAAACATGATTTCCTAAAGATAAGTCCATCCTCAATAGACTATATGAGCTCTATGACATTACAAATTTGTACCAAGACATCATATAGTATACAAGGACTTGTTGACCCATGTCCTTACCTTTTATGCTCCTTAGTACATAGAGATCAATCAAGATGTTTTTTTTAATCTTAAACATGATATTAATATGTCATCAAACTTTATAAATAATACCAAGTTTCTTTTAAATTTTATCTCAACATAGAAAAAAAACTTCTTAGTCACACACAAATTCACCAATCATGACATTAATTATGAATTCTAACATGAAGGATATTTAACTTGACTTTGACATTAATGATAACATTAATTCCTTAATACCAACACTAGGAACATACCTCAACATAGTAACTTCTATATGTTCACTTAAGGATAAAAATTACATTCTATAATGGATATATAAATACCACTATTGAAAACTTATCGATTGATAACTTCCAATGATGTTATTATTTCAAAATTAAAATATATATATATATATATAGAATGGAGATCCATATATCAATGCTAAATCTAATAACCACTAGGCTCCAAAGAGTCTAAGTTACCAACAATGTATTAACTCAATAATTGCATCACAATGTAAATAATTGAAGGCCACATAAAAATTTAAATTTAAAATTGAGACCAAATATAAACATTGATAACCTTTTGAAATTAAATCTCTCAGCCTTTAAAATTAAAAATGGAGACCAAAATAATTTAATTTTACATACAAATTTCAATTCAATCTCTCAACAATGTGCTCATTTTAGTATAAAAAATTACAATAAATAATGAATATGAAAATACCAATGTTTTGAACATAGTTTTTTATGTGTCATTTAAGACAAAAAATTAGGGGGGATGGTCTTTCATACACCCTCTCCTAAAATGAGGCCCAAATACTCTCCAAGGTCTATATATGTCGATTCATAGCGTACTGGGTGACGTAGTTGATCTATGCATAACTATTCTAATTCAAGGGGCCTATTGATTTATAATAATAAATGAGATTTAAATGTTATTCGGTCTTAATATATTATACAATGGTGAAATTTTTATTGTTTAATTCATTTAATATTTTATGTGTATTTTAAAAAATAACCACAAACTTACATTTTTATATTTGCCCAATTAGATAAATTAGCATTTACAAGTTTTAAATCATGGAATGTGTATAATTTCAATATACTTTCATTTCATCTAAAAACTAAATAATGACATAATTAAATAATACTTAAATGGATCTTTAAATCAAGATTAAACATGAAAAATAAATTTCATTCATACTCTATGCTAATCCTAGCTACCAAATTAAATTAAAAATATAAAAATAAAAGGGAAAAGGAAATAAAAGCATGTTGAAATATAACCAAATTATATCCATTTGAAAATTTTAATCCCAAAAAATGATCCCATGTCTATCCAAAATTCATAGAACCATTAATGGGGTTCATTGAAAGAGTCTAAATATCACATCATAAAGAGGAAGATAACAAGCATCGTATACAAACATTGATTAAAAATTAAAAACTCCATAAATTATATTAATAAATATTCACTTGAAGCACAAATATATATTTACATGTATCATTGAAGTATAAATTTGAGTATTATAACCCCAAGACCAATGAAATAGGGAGATATTACACTAAAATAATGAAAATTTCCATGAAAAGAAGTGGTTAGTTTAGTCTTCCTCCTTGGAGCCAAAAAGAGCCAACCTCAATTTTTTCCACAAATTCCCAAATATATATAAAATTACTATACAAAGGGGGATTCCATTCCATCTAGAAGTAACTATGATAATTAATTCCTACCACCAACTTCATTGACTTTTCTCTTTGTTATGGCATTCTCTTCTAATATACACTTTTTACCTCAATAAACAAACAAAAATAACTTAAAAAATTACAATAAAATCTATTTAGAAAATTATTATACAAGAATGTGAATAGATTTTAGTACACATAAAATCTCATCAAATCAAAAGCACAATTGAGACCAGGATATAACCAAGTTTCTAGTTCCACAAGTAGATCTAGAAATTGATAAATAGTGAGAATATATCATGAAAAAACAAAAAATGGGTCAAAATTGATCTCCCATACCTATTTAGGTTTAGGGGGACAATAGAGACTTACTTTTTAAAAATTATAAAATTCCTTGCTAATTAGGATTTGAAATATTGATTAACACTAAACATTAATTTTGGAAGTTACTAAGACATAATCAACAATTTTAAGCCAAATTTTCATTGGATTTAAAATTTTAAAAAACTTTTGGGGGTTGTAAACCCAATAAGGTTGTAGACCCCCGATTACCATTACAAGTGTTTAGAGTGGCAGGGTCAAGTTATAACCAGACTTTAAATCCCTACATAGGTCTAATAACTTCCACTAAGGATAATTTGAATTTTAATTAGGGAATAAGATCCAAATAAAATTATGAATAGAGATCAAATGGGTCACAAACATAATTAGGGTCTTGACCCCAATTAACAAAGGAATGGCCTAGGCAAAAATCTTGATCAACCTAGTCAGGGGTTGTTCCCTGATTAACAATATATTAAGGGAAAAATATCCCCCACTAATGGACTTATTTAATGTTTAAAACATAACCAACACTAAACACCCTATTTTTCAACCTTATTTTTTTTGGTCTAATAGGGACCAATGCCATCTCTACCTTCCTCTTCTCTTTGGGTGCCACTGGGACTATATCAAGAACAATTTCTTTCCCTTTCTTTTCCTTAGGCTCCCTTCCATGGGCTTATACCTCTTCAATATGTCTCTCTTCCTTATCGGTCCTATATGACTTAGTAGTATCTCTAATGATACCTTCAATTATCTCATATAGCTCTAAGGAAATCATGTCTAGATGCTCAACTAGAGATGGTGGCCTTTGGGGGTAAGGCTAAAGATGAGGGTCCCTCTCCAAGTCTCTCTTATATATTTTCATTACCATTTAATTATTAAATTTGATTTTGGGGTGGTGGTTGCTCCAATTAAGTTTGCTCTTGGGGTAGCTTGGAAGGTCCAAGCAGTAAATGATATTAGAGATGATGCATCTACCATACCTCTCATATTGGTTTATCATCACTTGTTAACCTATGATCAAGCTTAATACTATACCCCTTGAGCCTATTTAACACTTCTTAAAAGTTTCTTGACTTTATATAAATGGTGTCATGAACACCAAGTTGATGCACATATCCTAACTTGGGCAGCCATTTCATATTCAAATGATTGCCCACTATATTATTGCAATCCCACATTTTTAGCTCATCTAATTGGAACCCAAATAAGTCCCTATGCTTAGACATGATCTCCACCTATTTCCAATCTTATAACACAATCCTTCCAATGATTATAGTAAAGGGATGGAGAAGGCCCTTCCTCTTATCTTTACAAACACCATCAACACTATTGATGAGTTGAGAGGTAATTTCTTATTTTTTTAACTTACTAGGTACATACATAGGTAATCTATAGGGTGAGGACATGATTCTCTCAATTAAAATTACTATGCAATCTAGATAAAACCATATATCTCCCATCATCTCTACATACTTCTTGCTCAATGGGTGAACCCTAGGCATGGGAAAACCTATGATGGCCTCCACTAGAATAGGATAGACATAGTCATAGATGAATTACATATGGTTCTTGTATTTGAAGATGTCTAATTTTGATTATTGGTGGGATATGGTGGTTTTGCCTTTAGGGGACCAATTTCTAATGCTTTGGAAGTTGGTGGAAGCAAGTAGGGCATATATCAAGTAATACATCATGAATAACTACTTGATAGTCTTATGTTTGATGGCTACAAATTGGTACCCTAGGTTAATACTAATCAAGTCTCCAATAAGAGGGGTGAGCTTCTCTTCTACCATGAAATATACATAGGAGACTCAGGTCTTTTTTACATATATTATTGAATTATCCCTTGATGCTTTATTTATTAGGGTTATTATTACCTTGATCCTTTCCCTAAATTATATAATTGGGAACCTTCCCTCAAGGTCCCTGAACACATGGTTCCCATGGTGCAAACATGGTCTGAGGATGCTATCCAGGTCATTTTTTTTAGTCCACTCCTTGATTTTAGGTAGGTCTGCATGGGTTTTGGGAAGCTTATAATATCTTTCAAAGACTATAGGGTAAATTTAGGCAACCTTTTTATATGTTCTCTCATGGATGTTCTAGTCATTGTCAATCTTATAATCTACAAAAATAGGAGCAAGCACATCGATACAATAAAGTACCTCTAGATTGGTAGCATCATAATAAAGGCTAGCCATTTGAATAGTGACTAGGAAATAATTTTTCCTACTAACCATATAAATTCTCTATTTTTCCGTGGTGATAGGTTACAGCTCCTCTATGGTGAAGAAGAGTTAAAACTAATTCTTGTTTCTATTGTTTAAGGTCGTAATGTCTAATTTAGTGTCCTCTAAGATTCTACCTTTATTTTCAATGGATAAATAGAGATATATATCTTCTATTAATTTCTATCTATGAACTACCATGGCTTCTACTTCTATAGATTTTTCACACTGGATTGCAATTGATCTATGTGATGCTTTTTAATGCTAAAAAAAACATTTAAGATTCTCTTGAATTGAAATGTAACCAATTGATTTATCTTAGGTCTATTTTATATAGGTTTAGGGTTTTAGATATTTAATGGTGGTATCTCATCTAGAATTTATCTCATACATGCTTGGGATTTTATTTGGACCTTTGCCTTTATACCTTCACATTTTTTAGCACACAAGATCTCCTCTTTTGTGCTTTTATACTTGTGTGGTACTTATTTGGCATTGATATGGACCTTTCATGGCATTTTTCATAAATGCCTTTTGATCACTAACCATTGGAATTTAAACATCCCCCCTTTTATTTTGCACCATTAGATGAAGATCCTGTGAGTGATCATAAACTATTGATATTGCTTCAGGTCTTTATTTGTGATTAGCTCTTTTTGGTATCGATCTTTGTGGTTGTGTCACTTAGCACCTCAATAGGCCTTCATGAGATCTATATATTGCATCAATCCTTTTTTAAATGAGCATTTCCCACATGGTAGAATCATGGGTCTTTGAAAATTCATCAACACCTTCATGACATTAGATCATCCTTTTGAGATGAAGCACATGTCATTAGATCCTATTTATCCTCACATCATTTTATTGGGCTCCATGATATCTCAAACCCCATTGGATCCTACAAGATATATGAAGGTTAATTATTACATGATCCATATAAAGGACTTAGGATAAAATACAAAAGAGATAAGGTTATTCACATTAATAAACATGAAAAACTTAGGTTAAATCCCTTTTAAGATAAGTTTATTATCAAAGTGACCCTTCCAAATACACGATTGAGTGTATTCTTTGCCTAAGCAAAATTTAGATGAGCTTGAATTTAATCACCTCATAGGTTTAAATGATAGATTTTAGGGTGTCAAATTACATTCATGAAAACATCAAATTTAAGCTTGTGAAGTCCTTGGGTTATAATGAAGGAATGCCACATGGTGGCTTTGTGGTGCTCCCAGGGTCTCTAGATTCATCTCACTCTGTTCAATTAGATATAGCAATGAAGAGAGAATTATTCAATCATGATCCTAATAGTTGCTGTTATTGGCTTAATTTAATGTGAAGGACCCCTTTTCTTTTAATCCTTGAATGCAAAGATGTCATGTGTCAATCTCATAGGCCTTCTATGATCTTTTGACCTTTCAAATGTGCTTCACTCCATATTATTAGGTTTTCATGATGGATTAAGACTATTGGATGTAGGCTAAGGGCTTAACTTTGTTGGGCCCTTCGCACCATTGGATCACACTTCCATGATGAAGTGTGGATCATCAGATCATATGAGATGCATGATTTTTAAGTTAAATCTTAGGTCCTCACTCTATTGGATCAAGCCCATGATGAAGTGTAGGTCATTGGACCTAAAAAAAGCAAGGAAATTAAGTTAGGACCCATGGTGACATAGAATACGTAGGCCAAGGTGTTAAAGCTAAGGTCCCATTTGTATTAATAAATATGATGGGGCCTTAGGATTAAAATTTTAGGCTAACATATAAATCAAAGGGATTAGTTAAGAAATATTAAAAAGGGACCCCACAAAATTGACATTAGACCTAGTTAGAAATATGAGGAACTTAAAGGGGGGAAATAATAAAAAGGACCAAGCATTTTTTAGTCTAAGTTCTAGTCATGTTAAAAAACATGATTAATCTTTAAACATGAAATTTATGCTTAATCAAGAAATGGATTTTAAAAGTTCCCACCAGTTTAGTTCCCACCAATATTCAAATTTGAACTAAGGGTTTTTGCTAGGTTTTTGGAACATAGATTTCTCAGCAATAACACCATGGAACTTACAACTAATATATATGAAGAACATTTATTAGTAATGTTAGATAAAATTAAATAAAAACAAAATTAATAAGATTATCTTTAATAAAGTGGATGATCTTCAAATTCTACCAATGATCTTGACACATCATGTTTTCAAATTAAACCTTAGGGTATCTCAGGGGTCCCCAATTTTCAAAAAATGGGGGTATATTGGGCTCAATAGATGGTGACTTCTGGGAGAACCATAACAATATGTTATAACTTAGAGACTCTAATTTAGACAAACTATTAGGTCATCCACTCCATTTGATCAATATCACTATCTAGATCATTTTATGGTTGAAATAAACCTTGCACTTGTAGAGTTAGGTTCAAATAACAAGATATCTATACCATGTGTGTGATTTGATTCCACTTACATTTACCATAGGATTCAAGAAATAACTTCTAGGTGTCATGTTCTTAATCATTAACATTGACTTGGAGCATGTTTAGATATCTATTAAAAACCATGGTTTTTGCTTAGGTAAGGCTTGGGCATTACTCTATTATTATCCAAACATCCATAGCCTAGATAGAGATGCATTTATCTCCACTTAAAACCTTACTCCATTACTAGCCATGCATCCATAGCCCTGATAGAGATTACCAAAATCACTTATGCTTACAAAGCTTTTGATTTTGCATTGAATCTTTCTTTTTTTTGTACTTTCTTTAGACCTTTTATGCTTTCATCAAGGTTGGTAACTAGGGTATCTAGGTTTTAAGGATTTGGTCATGTGTTTGATCCTTAAAGAATCACCTATGGCTACAACCATTATCCCAAGCAAGGATGTTGATTAAGTGCAAGTATGGTTATCCCTTAATAGTTTGAGCTCTCACCCTATAAGTGCAAATCTTCTTAAAACTAATTTGAGGCCAAGGTAATGTTTAAGTTCTCATGAAATTATTGGCTTCTTCCATTAGTCTTTACTAGTTTCTTTAAATTATAACATTAGGCCTAAATTTTAGAACCATGGTTAGCATATGTATTAGGTTCATACCTACATTCCTAATCTTCAGGAGTTTTCATGCAAACTACCTAAATTTGATCTCAAGATTGTCCAGAAGGACTTATTGAAAAGAAGGAACCAAGAAACAAGAAACAAACACATAATAGAAAGCAGCAAAACAAGGAACAAAATGGAAATAAAAAAATATACACATGCTCATATACAAAAAAGGGTAGGAAGGAAAGTACTTGAAAGAAACTAACTAGCCTACCTACACTAAATAAACCATCTTAAAGAGCTTATTCCATGAAAACCCCTGGTAGAGTAGCAACAAAGTAGTGATTGAGATATTACCCATTGGTGGTCAATGTGAATTATGCTCCTTGAAGGTCTCTCAACTTAAAGGTATTGTTCCCAAGTGTCTCTACTATTTTATAAGGACAAATCCATAAGGGTGTGACTTTGCCATGCTTCCCCTTTGGTTTAGATGCTTTGTTACAAAGGAAGACCAAGTCCACTTTTTTGAATACCTTTACCTTTGACATTTTGTCAAACCACATTTTCACTATGGTCTAATTTATACTAAAATCAAAAAAGCCTTTCTCCCTTGCATCTTTCATTTGAATGATTTCCAACAATATTGAATTAGCAAGTTCTTGGCTTTCTTCCATGTACTCTTACATAAATATGTATGTAGGTAGCTTAAGAGTGATGATAAAGATAGGTTATTATCCATACACCAAAATAAATGGTGAGGCCCTTAATGCTTGCTTGATTATTATCTTATCAGCCCATAATGCAAACTTAAGAAGCTTATTCCAAGTCTTGGGCTTGTCTGTAGCAGACTTTTTAATTGCCTCCATTAGGTTTATATTTATAGACTCAAAAATCCCATTCCCTTAAAGATAATTGTTAGATGTAAACTTGAGAGTAATGACATTATCATAAGCCCATTTAGTCACCTCTATAGATATAAATATAGATCCATTGTCACATACTATAGAGATTAGAGTTACAAACCTAGTACAGATGTTCTCATCCAAGAAGTTGATCACTTCCTCAATCCTAAATTATTTGGTGGCTACAGATTTACTCCACCTTGTGCAATAGTCTATGGTAGTCATGACATAATTTTGACCTTCAGATGAATTGGGGTTGATCACCCCAAAAACGTTTATCTCCCATTGAGCAAAGGGTTTGTCAATCATTACTAGTTTTAGAGGCATTACTACCTTTGGTTCCTTCATGTTAAATATATTTCATGAGTGGCATTCCCTTACATATTTGTGAGCATACTTAAAAATAGTTGGCTAATAATATCTAGCTCTAAGATTCTTGTGGACTATGGTTCTCCTCTATAGATTTCTACTATCCAACTTTTCATGGAAGGTATTAATGATTTGGGTGGCTTCTTCTTGTGAGACACATCTCAAGTAGACCCCCTCAATTTTTTTTCTATACAAGACCCCATTCTTGATCAAATAATGGGTTTTCTTCAGTCTTAGGGCCCTTTTTTACTCCTTGGTCAGCCCTATAAGACAAGTACCATTGATTAATAAATGGATGATGGAATCATACCACTCACTAGCTTGAAAGGTATATTGATTGACTTTCATAATACTTAGTCTAGGGTTAGTATTAACAATCATCTATATCAAACCTTGGTACCTTACTAGTTTTGTTGTTTTCATTTCTAAGTCATACTCCTAAAAATTTGACATCTACTTACCTCTACATTCTCCTAGCTCATTCTAACTTAACATAAGCTTAGTGGTAGGGTCAGGTAAGATAACTTGCAACTTATTTCCAAGGATATAATGCCTAAATTTCTTTACTACCTTGACTAATGAATATATTTGATTATCAGTGAATGAATAATTTAACATAGGATTCTTAAAATTAGTTCTCATAAAAGCTATTGGGTGATCACACCCATCAATCTTCTGAGTTAATACAATAGCCATAATATGGTCAGATGAAAAAAAGTAGAGGTAGAAGTCCCTTTAAAAGTTATGACTTATAAAGATTATATCTTTGTTGATGGTCTCCTTGATATCATTGAATGCCTTTCTAGATTCTTCATTCTATGTGACCTTGGCATCCTTCTTCAGCATGTCATTTAATGGCTTGATAATTTTTGCAAAGTCAAGAATGAACTTTCTTACAAAGTTTATCTTACCAAAAAATAACTTTAGCTCTTTTCTACTGTTTGGAGGCTATATTCTAGATATAGCCTCCACTCTTTTAGGATCTATAGAGATCCCATCTTTGGTAATGACATGACCTATTAATTTTCATTTTGTAACACAAAGATACTCTTGTTAGGGTTTAAGGAGATCCCATACCTTTTTCATCTCTCAAAAACTTGTTATAAGTACATAAAGTGATCTTCCTTATTTTTTTAAAAAAATGTTAGATCATCCATATATATAATAATACACTTACCAATTAGACCCTAGAAGGCATGGTTCATAACCCTTTAAAAACTATCTCTTGCATTGATTAGCCCAAAGGGCATTCTCTTGTAAGAAAAGGCTCCCCACTTGGTTGTGAATGGTGTTTTCATCCTATCTTCTGTATCAACCAACACCTAGTTGTAACCTAAAAAGACATCATAACTAAACCTGAAATAACTTATATTACTTGGTCTAGAGAAGGAAGAGGATAGCTATCCTTTTTAAATTATTTGTTCAAAATCCTAAATTTAGTACAGAGACATCTCACCATTATTCTTATTGACTGGCACCAAATTAGCCACCCAGGTAGAATGCCTGATGGGGAAGACTATCCTAGCATCTACTAATCTCTTAACCTCCTTAAAGATCATTGGTTCTAGGATAGGGTTTACTAACCTCTTCTTTTATCTAAATGGTTTATAGCTTTATTTAAGGGCTATAGTATGGGTGATGACTCTTGGGTCAAATATCTTTAAGTCATCATAGGACCATGTTATGACATCCTTATATTTAGTTAGCAGCTCTTTGGCCTTCTTGTTCTTAATATTGGTGTAGGATTTTCCTACGTTCACTAGCTAGGTTTGATCTTGGGGACCAAGATTTATTACATTATATTCCTTCCCATTAACTCTAGGAATCTTAGAAACATTAGCTAGTTTATCTTGATCAAATAGTCTCTCTAAAGCAATCATGCCTTTGGGGATTTTGTTGTCATTTAGTTGAATGACTTTACCATCAATATCATCAATAATATGAGCATTAAATGCTCCAAAATTTGTCATGAAATCTAATATCTACTAGTCATCACTAAAGACTTGAAAATTATTAACATTATCAAGCACTAAAGGACAAGGGACCAACTCAATGCTGAAATTGAGTGAGTCCTAGTTGGGCATGAGGTTGGCTACAATAGATACCAACTCATTAGCATCCTGGTTTTCTTTTCTTAGAATGGAAATAATTCCAAAAGCATCAAAGGAATCAATCAGATCTTAGAATCTAAACTTATACCTCATAAGGTATGAGAGCTTACATTGGTATTTGCTTTGCACCTGGTTGACTACTAATTCTGAATCCCCATAAACTAATAGTTATTTAGTTTAAATGAATTGAAGCCTATAAGAAGCATGGTACTCTCTATTAGTAGGGTTATTTAAGACAAAACCAACACTAGATCTAGCCTTACATAACACCATCAAAATGTAACTTCCATAGTCCAAGAACAATATGAGAACTTATATGATCACATGCCTTGGTATTTTATAGGGTAAAAACCCCTAAGTATGAGTCAATAATGTTCACCCTTTCATTCATATCATTGTATTTAGTGATCATGTGTTTCATCCTTAGTTCTCTCTCAACCTTGATTTGATTTGGAACTCCCTTCCAAGGTAGCCACAAATGTGAGCAATCAGTAGATATATAACCTTTCAAAGCCTGGGTCCATTTTTTGCTTAATAAGATCCCATATACATCAAGAATGTCAAAAACATATATATCAATAAAATACTAAACCTTAGGTTCAGAGGCCAATTACATATGAACATTCAATAATTCCCCAACCACTTTGACCCTAGACCTATCTAATTAGATAACAACCCTAACAAAATTAATAGGAGTCCAACCAAGTTATTTGTATATACATGCAGGCATGATATTGGTATATGCACCATAATCTAATAATAAATTATGAAAATTCTTACCAAACATCTTGATAGAGAGAAGGAAAGGGGGAGATTCAACCTTGATTTTTGTGCATAGTCACATTAGTATGGTCAACCCTAGGTGGCTTATTGGACATCTTTGACAATGACTCCAATAGAAGGTCCCTTTGTTATATAATTTATGTCACCTCATACAATGTAATATTAGCCTTTATATTATTCATATCCTCAACTATATTATATCTATTTTTATTATTAGAACTAGGAATATCAACATTGGGTTTAGAAGTACTCCCTTTAGGTGGCTCAAGATTATTTATTAAAGAAATGTCTGGAGGAATTCCAAAGTTATTTAGAGGCATTGAGGTATTCAAGGGTTGCCTTTGATCTCTATTCCTTAAGGGATAAATCTTCTTCAAGAATTTTTGGAAGGCCTGGATCTATTCATGGATCTCATCAAGCTCATTTTGCTCTTGAAAGGGGAAATCAAAATTCTCCACCATGAAGGCTTCATCAGATGAGTTGGATCCAAAAACACCTGCACCATTATCCTTGTTAGGGACTACTTCAAATGTATCTAATTCTTCTTGAAAAGCCTCAAATGCCTTGAAAAACTCAATGCAATCAATTTCATCATGCTATACTATACAATGCACTCTACAATAATTAGGCAATGCAATATCAATAAGATTAATGTCCATGGTCTTCTTTTCAAAAGATGACTCATTATTCCTATTATTATGAAAATTATCATTCTTAAATCTATTATTTGGCCTATTATACCTTTGAAATTATAAATTCCTACCAAATATTTCAATAGTATTTCCAACTTGTTTTTGCAGCTGAAGAAAATTAGTGCTCAACTTTTGGACCATTTTTAAGATAGACTCATTATCATTTTTAGGAGTTGTAGAATTATGTACCTAGTTATTATTAGCACTACTAGTTGGTACTAAATCTCTTTGCTAATTAATTTTTAAGACATTAGTTTCATGATAACTCAAGAATCCAAGGTTTTGATTTGGAGCAACATGACTCAAGGGCAATTCATTGAGGTTTGGAAGTTGATTTGAGGTTGGGATATTTTGTTTATTATTTGGAAAGATGTTCAGAGTGGGCATATGTGGCTTACTTTTGAAACAAAATAGGCCATTTTTCCTTGGGGCTACACTTTTTCAATGATGGTCATTACCTAAAAATAGGCCATGGCTAATAAATTTATAGTTGGCTAAGACCTTTTCCATAACACAAAGGTCATAAGATCTAGTGCATCCTTATAGATTTATAAAGCTAAGACATCATCAGGCTTATAAGGTTTTATGGTATTACCATACATTTTTTTAAATATATCATTAAAGAACCTTATGGGCTCATTTTCATCCCTTTTAATGGTGGTGAATTGATGGTAAATGACATATGGATTAACAATTTTACCAAATTGATCTATGAACACATTGGTGAACCCATACCAACTAGTGATACAATTGTCAAGAAAGTTCAAAAAACATTCATAAGTAGAATATTTAAAGGTAAAAGGAAATAAATGGCATGCTAAATATTCATTCACAACATTTAGTAACCTTAAAGCAACCTTAAAAGACTTAATATGATCTTCAGTAGTTATAATACTGATTAGACTAAATATAGGCAAGTACTTCTCAGGGTTACATGGGAGATCATGTACGACACCTATCACATTGATTTAAGATTATCCCAACTAATCCTACTTGAATGATGGTGGAAGGCAAAGGTACCTTGAAGAGGTGAAGTTGGCAAAGATTTGGATCTCCTGTGTCTACATTTATCACACCTAGCCTTTTTGTGAACTTCAAGTAAAAGCAAAGGCTCCCTTATCTTTGAGTGTGATCTTGTTCAAATATTTGGAAATTACAACTTGAAGTTTGGAGATCCTATTTGAAATATGATGTATTAGACTAATATTTATAAGGAACAAGGATTAAACCTACACATTAAGCTCATTTTGCAAAGATTATGTAAAAAATAGTAAAGGACATGATCCTTGTCTAAGATAGCTCAAATATGTGTCCAATTATTATAATATGACATTTATTTATAGGTCTAAGCTCAAATAATCCTATATCTATGAAATAAATGCCAAAATTTGATCAAAATAAGCTGTCTTAACCTCAAATACTATAGATTCCCAAACTTAAGCTAAATTTACCAAAACCAAGCATCAAATTTTAAAGAACCTTGATCTTTGTCTAAAGTAAGCATAAATATAGTTCAAATAGCACAAATATCAATTATCTTTACACTTATAATAAAACAATTATTCAAAGGTTCAAAGATAGCATCAATCTTAGACTAAAACACACAAAAATGGACAAAGATCTAACCACTTCACAAAGTTGGCCCTCCTTCTAATGCTAATAGAACAGCTTTCCTATTGATTCCTCTAAATGTACCATAGGGGTTCTTAGCATTCAAATAACACTTCTCATTTTAGAATTCTAGAAATTTAGAGCATGAGTAGAAAGCTGTGGTAACTTGATGTCACCTATGGTGAAATAGCGGACAAATAATGTATTGGTATTCCATAATATTTTTAATAAGTGATGGTTGGGAGCCATCATGGTTTGTTCTTTTTGAATTACAGAGGATCTATGTTAATACTCAATGAATTATGGCCTAATTTAAGCTAAAAACTAATCTATATGAATATTTATAATAAAATCTAAGCTACAGTGATCTGGTATAAAAAAGAGCAAAGAGAAGGGTAGGGTAGGAAATAAATAAGTGATTGTTGATCTTGGACTCAAATATCATGACAAATTTTCAATTAAAAATTAATATACATTTAACCAATACATGATGCAAAATATCATAAGCTCAAATCTCATCACACACCAGGCACATTTCTAAGGATGATATGAAATTATACAAATAAGAACTAGATTTCACTTTAAAAATTTATTACCAAGTTCAAATAGAATTAACACATCTAAATATAGAAAAAATGAAATGAATAAAATCTAAGATCCTTTAAATAATTTATCACAAGCACCAATTAGAAACATTGTTTCACAAATGTAAATTTAGAATTCAAAGAAACTATTCAAACTTAAGCATTATAATCAACAATTGAGAGAACGGCCATGTTAACAATTGACGCATTCAATCTGGATAATCCTTGTATAATTCCTTGATTGAATTAATTTCTCTAAGTATACAAATTTTCTCAAAAATTATCCCTCTTTACAAATGGTAATACATGAATTTTTATAGAAAGATTAGGTAGTATACCAGTCAGTTACAAGATACAACTGTATAAAAGATAAAGATAGTTTACCTTCATTAGAAAGTTCTAGAATACACTTGTCTTTTACAATTATACTGACATAGATGTAATATGATAACAAACTAGTGTATGGCTTACAAAATAATATTCCATATTTTTAAATATTACAATGTTTTACAAATGTAATATTAACTAGTGGGTGGGCTCATTACTTTGGGACTCCCTTATTGATACTATAAAAGTTCCATAGCCTTCTAGTGTTGTTCCTTGATCAGCCCCAAATATACAAGAGGATTTAAAAATCAAACATCTTCATGATCATCTAAATCATCAAAGTCCCTATCATTCCTAGCCATAGCTTCCTTGATGTTCCTAGCGTCTGCTATCTTTTTCTTAGATGTGAAGATCATGCCTAAGATTATGCTATTGTCTCTGCTAGACTAACTTTGGCTCTTGATTTTGACTAGTCTCATCACCAAAGTGACCCTGTGTTTATAATCTACATCATCAATAATTACCAAAGTAGTAGTCTTTGTAGGGATAGCCAATATGGTGCCAAGTATTTGCTTGATCGGGGCAATCAACTCTTTAGCATCCCTAAGGAGTCTATCTAACATTGTTTACCAAGTACTTAAACATTGTATTTTATCCACCACTATCCCCATAGTATCATTTAGGTGGGATAGGCTAGCAATTTTGAATTTATTAATCTTGTTCCTAATTAATATACTAATGAGATACCTTAACTTGTTTTTTTCCTACTACCATTCTATTATCAATCCTTTTGCCACTTCACTTTGTTTACTTAATACATCTTGCCTCAGCTTCATTATTATAGAAAATTAAACATATCAAAAAATAATCTTCAAACATGTCTATTATAGCATCATACACTAACAACATTGCTTGTGTCTCTATGTTTTCCTTCTCCTTTCCCAATTATGAATCCTCTATTTTTTTCCTTTAATCTCATCCTTTGCTTGAGATGATTGGGCCTCAATTAAGATCTCAACATCCTCTTCATGGATGGGATGTTCACTTGGTTTTTGTCCTTCAACTGGAGTCAGACCTATAAAAGGTTCAACATTTTAGAAGGTGAACTCTTTATCTCAAACCATGGCTTTTCTAGTGATGACCCTCTCTAATCCAGTCATCTCTAGATTGAATTTCACCATGGTAACTAGCTCTATGAATTTTTGAGGTTTTGGGACCTCAATTCCTATGTTTCTTGATGCTTTAGGAGCATCCATTTTCTTACTTTCTATCCTTGTAGTGGCCACTATCTTTATTTCTTCTTCTTCCTTCATTATAACCCTAATCCATGGCTTGATGTCATCATGCACCTCTATTTTTACATCTTTTTTTAATGCCCACAAGTGGGACAAAGAGGGGATCTTCTAAAATTTCCCATAGATAAACCATAAGATGATTGGTCCATGAATGGGTAATCCTTCACTAAATAGATTGATCTCACTAGTGGGATGTGTGAGACTCAACCTTGGTCTTTTTGGTCCAATAGGGACCAATGCCATCTCTACCTTCCTCTTCTCCTTGGGTGTTACTGGGACTATATCAAGACCAATTTATTTCTATTTCTCTTCCTTAAGCTCCCTCACTTGGGCTTGTGCCTTTTCAATCTAATTTTATTCCTTATCAGTGCCATATGCCTTAGTAAGATCTCTAAGGGCACCTTCAACTATCTCATCTGGCTCTAAGGCAATCATGTCTAGATTCTCAATTGGAGATGGTGGCCTTTAGGTTAAGGTTGAAGATAAGGGTCCTTTTATATGTCTCTTTTCCAAGTTTTCCTTACCATGTCCTTATTTAATTTGTTTTTGGGGTGGTGGCTACTCTAATTGAGGTTACTCTTGGGGTGGCCTAGAAGGTCTAGGTAGCAAATGATATTAGAGAGGATGCATCTACCATACCTCTCCTACTAGTTTATCATCACTTTTTAACCTATGCTAAATCTTAATATTATACCCCTTGAGCCTGGTCAACACTTCTTCAAAGTTATTTTCCTTGATATAAATGGTGTCATCGACACCAAGTTGATTCACATATATTGGCTTGGGTAGTTGTTTCATATTCAAGTGATTGCCCACTATATTATTGGGATCCCACATTTTTATCTCATCTAATTGGAACCCAAATGAGTCCCTATACTTGGAAATGATCTCCACCTACTTCCAATATTATAACATGGTCTTTCCAATTATTAGAGGAAAGGGATGGATAAGGTTTATCCTCTTCTCTTTACAAACTCCATCAACACCATTGATGAGTTGAGAGGTAATTTCTTATTCTTCTACCTTACTAGGTACACACATAGGTAATCTGTAGGGTGAGGCCATGATTCCCTCAATTTAGATTACTATGCAATCTAGATAAAACTTGATAGCTCCCATCATCTCTACATAATTATTAAGCAATGGGTGAACCTTAGGTATGGGAAAACCTATGATGGACTCCACTAGAGCAAGATAGACATAGTCATACATGAACTACATATGGTTCTTGTATTTGAAGATGTGTAATTTTGAATAGTGGTGGGATATGGTGGTTCTACCTTCATGGGACTAATTTTTTATGCTTGGGAAGTTTGTGGAAGCAAGTAAGACATCATGAATAACTACTTGCTAGTTTTCTTTTTGATGGATACAAATGGTTGCCCTAGGTAAATACTAATCAAGCCTATAATAGTAGGGGTAAGCTTCTCTTATACCATGAAATATACATAAGAGACATAGGTCTTGTTTACATATGTTTTTGAAGGATCCCCTAATTCTCCATTTATCAAGGTCATTATTACCCTGATCCCTTCCCTGAATTATACAATTGGGATCCTTCCCTCAAGGTCCCTAAAAACATGGTTCTCTTGGTACAACCATGGTCTGAGGATGGTATCCAGGTCAGTTTTTATGGTCCACTCCTTGATTTTGGGTAGGTCTACATGGGGTTTTGGAATCTTATAATTCTTTCAAAGTCTAGAGGGGAAATGTAGGCAACCTTTTTAGATGTTATCTCATGGATGATCTAGTCATTATCAATCCTAATATCTATAAAAATAGGAGAAAGCACATCGATACAATGAAGTACATCTATCTTGGTAGTAGCAATATGAAGGATGACCATTTAAACAATGACCAGGTCATAGTGTTTCCTATTAACCATGGTAATTCTCTATTCTTCTTTAGTGATAGGTTGTAGATCCTCTATGGTGAAAAAATGTTCAAACCAATTCTTTTTTTTTGTTTTTTAGGGCTTTAGTGTCTAATTCAGTGTCTTTGAAGTTTTTTAATTCATTGTACATGGATAGATAGATCTCTATTTCTTTTCCTAATTATTATTTGTGAGCTTCCATGGCTTTTAATTTTACAAATTTTTTACACCGAATTTCAATTGATCTCTGTGATGCTCATTTATGCTCAAAAACACAATTAGGCATCTTTTTGATTGAACTATAACCAATTGAGTTCACTTAGGTCTCTTTTATGTTGGTTTAGGGTTTTAAATCTTTAATATTGGTAGCTCATCTAACATTCATCTCATACATGCTTGGGATTTGATTTAGACTTTTGCCTTTATACCTTCACATTTTTAGACACACAAGATCTCTTGTTTTATCCTTTTTTACTTGTGTGGTGCTTATGTGGCATTGATTTGGACCTTTTGTGGTATTTTTCATAAATTCATTTTAAACATTATCCATTTTCATTTAAAAATCCCCCCTTTTATTTTGCATTATTAGATGAAGATCTTGTGAGTGACCACAAACTGTCGATATTGATTTGGGTCTTTATTTGTGATTGGATATTTTTAGTACCAAGCCTTATGGTTATGCCACTTGGCACCTCCATAGGCCTTATTAAGCTTTGTATCATTTGTCAATCCTTTTTTAAATGATAATTTACCATGTGTTTAACTTATGGGTCTTTAAAAATTCATCAACACCTTTGTGTTATTAGATCATCCTTTTGAGATGAAGCGTGGGTCATTGGATCCTAGTTATCCTCCCACCATATGATTGGGTTCTATGATGGAGTGAGAGCCATTAGATCTTACAAGATACATGAAGGTTAATTATTGCATGATCCATATAAAGGACTTAGGATAAAATCCAAAAGAGCTAAGGTTATTCATATTAATAAACACAAAAAACTTAGGTTAAATCCCTTTTCAACTAAGTTTATTATCAAAGTGTCCCTTCAAAAGACATGATTGAATGTATTCTTTACATAAGAAAAATTTAGATGAGATTAAATTTTATGGCCTTGTGGACATCAATAATGGCTTTGTAGGCATTAAATGATGTTCTTGAGAACATCAAATTTAACCTGTGAATTCCATGGGTTCCAATGAGGGAGTGCCATGTGGTGGCTTTGTGGTGCTCTGAGTGTCTCTAGATTCATCTCACTTCATCTGATCAAAGATAGAGATAAAGTAAGAGCCATCTGATCATGATCCTAGTAGTTAAATTCTATTGGCTTAATTCAATGTATATAACCCCTTTACTTTTTATCCTCAAATTCAAAGATGCCATGTTTCGATCTCATGGGAATTTTGTGATCCTTTAACCTTTCAACTATGTTTCACATCATTTGATCAGGTTCTCATGATGAAGTGAGAATCATTGGATATAGGCTAAAGGCTTATCTTTATTAAGACCTTCACATCATTGGATCAACCTTTCATGATGAAACATAGATCATCAAATCCTACAAGATGCATTCTTTTTAAGTTAAAGCTTGGGTCTTCCTCACTCCATTGGATCAAACCCCATAATGAAGCATGGGCCATTAGATCTATAATATCAAGTAAATTAAGTTAGGACCCATGGTGACATAGAAAACTTAGGCTAAGGTGTTAAGGCTAAGCTCTCATTTGTATTAATAAATATGATAGGGCATTAGGATTAAAACCTTAGGGTAAGTTATAAATCAAAGGGACTGAGTTAGGAAATATTAAAAAGGGACCCTAAAAAACTAACATTAGACCTAGTTATAAATATGAGGAAATTAAAGGTGGGAATAATAAAAAATACAAAGCATTTTTTATGCTAAGTTTTAGTTGTGTTAAAAAACATGATTAAGCTTTAAACATGAAATTTATGCTTAAGCCCAAAATGGATTTTAAAATTTCCCGCCAGTTTAATTTTTGCCAATATTTAAATTTTAACTAAGGGTTTGTAATAGGGTTTTGGAACATATATTTCTTAAAAATAACACCATGAAACCTACAACTTAAAGATATGAAGACCATTTATTATCAAATTTAGACAAACTTAAAGCAAAATAAAATTAATAAGCTTGTCTCTAATAAAGTGGATGATCTTCAAATTCTACCAATGAGCTCAACACATCATGTTTTCAAATTAAACCTCAAGGTATCTCAAGGGTCCGAAATTTTCAAAAAATGGGGGTAAATTGGCCTCAACACACCCTCGTTCAAAAACTTGACAACCAAAGTGGGTAAAATAATTGCAATCAACACTAAATGAATGCCACCATTGTATTCTCGACCTAATCAGGGTCATGAGTCTAATTAACAAAGTGAAACTTAAATGATGAGATATCACACCTAATAACATCTATACCTATGATTATGTCTATGGGAACAACTCAAAATGATGCAAGACCAAATCATGGAAAATTATTAGATTACAACTAAGGAAAATAGCTTTGAAACCCTAAGACTTAATCAGGCTTTAAAATCCTGATCATAAATATAAGTTAATAATTTTTACATGCACCTACATCAATCCTATTTAGGACTACAATAAATTTTTTGAATTTTTTCAATGTGCAATAAGTGTATCAAAAAACTTATTTTAACTCCAAGTGTTTTGTATGAAAGTTTACTACATTAATTTAGTCATCCTAATGGAACAATTTTTGGGGGTTGATATGGCACACAAATTGAGATGACCTTTAGGAGTCACTTGAGATATTTTAGTGATATATATATATATATATATTAAAATAAAATTGATTCATCAAGAATCTAATTTCACGCTAAGTGTTAGCTATGAAGTTTTCTCAAAAATATGTGGTATTTCAATGGTAATGATTTTGAGACCCAATTTGATAAATAAAATAAGATGGCCCAACAAATAAAATTAAGAGAGTTTAGACCAACAAGCCCATGAGCACAAGTAGGAGTGAATGAAAAATAAAAATGAGTTCTATGATTATATAGGAATTAGGGTGTGTTTTGAAAGTAATAAGAAATGGTTACTCTATTTGAAAATAATCATGAGTCTTTGAAACTAGAGAAACATGTCTACAAACCCAAAATATCTAGCCAAGACAATGTATAGAATATGAATGGATCTAAGAGAGGAAAATAAGGGAATGGATATAAGACTAAATTTTATATTCTTATTGACCTAGTGTGTGAAAATGTGTTCATTACCACTCTATATAACCTATAAAGACTAACTACCATAGATTCAATCATCATGTTAGTGAATTATATCTTGAGAACACTCACTTAGACATCATTTCATTACAAAATGGGCATCAATATCCCTGATGGAGATGTATTTGATCCAAATTAAGGCCTTTATCTATATTAATTTTGAAATCTATAGCCTTGATATAGGTTTTTTGAATAACCTAAGAATTGAGTTTTTTTAGAATTTTACTAATATTTTCTTTTCTCTTTTATTTATGTTCTACATTTTTAAAGTCTCAATTCTAGGTCAGGGACTGCCATAGAAAATGAAAGTCAGAATTCTATATTTTCACCTTAGATATTCAATAAAATAGGTTCATCCAAGCAAGCCTAAAAACCATCAAAATATGAATTTTTGTGTGGTTTCTAGAGAATATATTCAAAGGCCAAATAGTTTACCCAAACTTTTCCAAACACAAACAAATTCATAATGCACATGACAACCCAAGCATTCAAAACCAAACTAGAAAACATAATATTAATCTACAAACTACTCAAATTACTTATGCACTATAATTTCACTCTTACTACCTACCTATAAACATTTTTTTATCATCATTTGATCAAAAAATAACCTAAAGGGCCAAGAAAAATAGGCCAGACTAAAAAATACAAATGATGAGGCCAAAATAGTAATGAAAACAAGAAAAGAAACCAAAATTAGGAAATAAAAGCAAGAAAATAAAGGGAATATATTTACAAAACATTTTAAATTAAATGCATGCCTAGAAATAGAGTTTGAATAACTACCCATTGATAGGCAACAATATGTCATCACTAGTTAGATACCTAAGATAAAGCATATTCATGTTTAATATTTTAGAATTTTTCGTAGGGTTCCTATCATATGGAAATTCATATTTACAATGATTTTTCCCTTTTCACTTATGCAAATTATCCAAAATATTCATATCTATGATGTTATTATTTTACTTAATCAAATTCCTAATACTGAACTTAGTAATTTACTTATGCTTAATTTCCAAAAATTTATTGGGATAGGGTTTGAGAAATACCTCTTCTCACACATTTAATTTCAATGAGGGATAGGGGTGGGTATTAATATATACCTGATAGATTTAAATATCTAATATGGTGGAGATATGTTCTCCATGGCATCCAATTAGTGATTTAATTTTTGGATGCTCCCTTTCTATTTTAAACTTTATGGAAACATCTTTATTATTGTTTTCATCATCCAAAAGGCACAGTCTTTATTCTTCCCATGACAAATACATTCTAGTTTTATTATCAGTGAATGGAGTGTGTGAAGAGATGTATTGCATCAATTCATACTCATATCTATATCTTATTAGTTTCACTTCTTTTATCAAACTACCATGATCATGATTACTAATTTTTATTTTTATTTCCTCCAGTACTAATAGAAGCATTGGAGTGTTGTAATCATAATATACAAATTACTCCAAGTGATTTAAACTTTCAAATGTAGGGACAACAACTTGGTATTAATCCTCATTCCACCTATCATCATCAATGCATAAGTGTTTTTATTTAGTGATGATAACCCTCATGAATGTATTATTAAATTTTATACCAACCGAATCAAAATTATGACTAACTTGGAGTGAGATATCTTCCATTTTAAACATTGTTAGTTCTTCTTCCTTGTAGGAACATCTAATTTCAATGTTATATCCTTATATTTTAGTTATTTTCAATGATGGGAAGAGAGATAAACTACTAAATTTATAATTTCAATCGTTTGAATCATCTCTCCAAATATAGGAACAACATCATACAATAGGTTTTTTCACATGCAAAATATGCATATTTTTATTCTTACTCCAATTATTCCATTCTTCTTCAAAATGATCATATGGAATTTATGTTTTATATTATTACATTTAAATCTCATTTCTACCTTATCTTCACCCTTAAAATTACCTAAAACAACTATTGTAATGTCATCATCAGACTCATCCTCATCACTATTTTCTAAGACCAGTTCTTGCCTACTAAATGAGACATTCTTGGTCAACATGAGTTCATTAACACATATAAAATTTCAACATCTATATATCCCAAATTATTAAGTTGGAAATGTGGTCCCTATATGCATGTGAATATCACATGCTAAACTATGCGCTCGACTACCCAATTTTTTTCTCAAGGTAGCTGATGTAATGGATAGGATAGGGTTTGGTTGGTTATTTATTGGAATGGGATTTGGAATAGGTGGTAATGGGTTCTCATGATGAAACCAAAAGACATCAATAGTGTCTCAATGTTTGTTAAGATAATAAATCTATGACAAACATATCTCCAAGGTCCTTTAGTCTTTGATATCAACAAAAGGTGAATCTCTTGGTCAATAATAAGACTAGGAAAATGAGGGAGATCAAGTTGGATGACTCATGGTAAAAGGTGTACTTTATTGTGTTGACTTTGACTGATCAATGTCATCCA
>JARHVA010007251.1:202500-365000 GCA_037957365.1 Torreya grandis | reverse complement strand
AAATTGGATGATCGCTCTCATGGATGTGTATCATATAACTAGTCTCCCTAGAATTGATTTATTGGTGTCTATTCAAGATACTAATAGCCACTGTGAGGACCATAACTAGGTAAATAATTTTTGGGAATTTGATGCACTTGATGTGGGTGTGGAGCATGGAGTGAGACTTTATTAGGTTGAGGGATTATATATCTCCAATTCAATAAAGGATAGCATTTAGTATCCTTACCTCTTATTTAGTGGGAGACAAATGCACAGATAGGATCTTGTATAGCTAGTCACCTATTTTGTGATGCATCAAGAAGAGAGGGAATCATTATAAATGGATCTAAGAGATGTTGGCATAGAGTTATATGAAATTATATCAAGTGCCTCACATCGGATTCCTTCATATTATCCACCCAACCATATTCATGGTTTTGGTGTATGATAGGATGATTCCTTATCAGATGGAGAGTTCCAGTTTAGGCACCAAGAGACATTAGGGCTACTAGATGGATAAGCATGGCACCATTTCATGCTTTACCCTAGGATGTGGGGACATATAAATTAGTATAATTTAATACCCTAACTTAATAGGACATGTTTAGGTAATGGGAAAACTATGGAGTATATATTTTGATATCTATTGGGACCACTCATGTTTGAGATAGATTACTACTAATTGAGGTACACCACATGGACTAGGTGACCTAAAAATTTGGTATGCCCTATGAAAAAACCTCCCTATTATTAGAGTCATTTACAAGGATATTTATGATATGAGGTTTATGAGGTTGGGGTGGTTGGTATAACACCCACTTGTGAGAGGGGTGATCATCACTTTGTTAGTCTGATAGATAGATAGAGGAGGATGAGGATAGGTTGGATCTACATAGTAGTAGTAGATAGGCCCACCATCACCACCATTAAAGGGTCTTATAAAATATTATAATCCATGGGATGTGGATGGTGAGGTTCATGTACATGATGATATAGATAAGGACCTTGACATATATGATTAAGAAACCTCAAATGATAATTCTAATCTAGAGTGGCACGATGGGGATTCAACTAAAATGTTAATTGCCTTAATTTATGATTATAGCTCACATTTTGATTCCAAATTTTTACTTAGATAAATCTACACATATTTGATATTTATATCGACTGGATCTGATTAATCTTGTGTATTTTGTGATTATAGATACTATGGGTGGATGGAGGTGGATGATCGGGGACACTCTGATCAACCTTTTTTAGTTGAGTACTCATCAGACTTATGACTAGCTTTTGGTAGACCTCAAACTTATTATGGGGATCAAGTTCCATACTGATGTATTTTCCCTAATGTACCATGATTTAGTGATGGTGATAGTGTTGAGTTTAGAGAAAAATGCTTTTTTATCTAGGTTGATGAGACCATAAACCTTATTATACACCATGGTGGGTGGGGGAGACAGTAGAACCTCCAACCACATGATAGAGGCAATGACTTCAGAGGGATGTACTAGTAGGAGATTACATTATAGATATATCCCCAAGAAATCTTCCACATTAGGACCCTCTTAGATGAGGAGGATAGGTTCTTAATACTTGTTCACATATTTTTTTGATATATAATTATATATGTCAAAAAAATTTGGGATGCCTTAAAGCATATTAGCCCTTTATGGATGTGTTTGTATTAGACATTTTTATTCTATAAACTCGATAGTTTAAATGATACACATAGATTATTTTTATAATATCTCTCATTTATTTATTATCATTATGTGATGTGAATTTTAACTTCCTTATTAGCTTCTCAGTTTATGTACTCTAGATGACTAGACATGTGATAGTGTGGATGTATATGTATCTCTTTATGTTTGATAAAATATTATGGGGAATATATATGAGGAAACATAATGTATGAAAATGATTTAATGTAATGGATATATTAAACTAAACCATAGTTGTGTTAATACTTTTTTTAGGTGATTACTTAATTGCTTCATTCACACAACATATGACTTTCAATTTGTAGTAAGGACTGAAGGGGGAAATAAGCTAAATGTGAGATGGTAAATTATAAAAACCATAAATCAATTTTTTTAAGGAAAAAGGAAGATGATCTAATCCTAATGAGAAGAGGGGAATATGTACTTCTTTATAAACTTATAAAACCTAGTAAGATCTAAGGGATCAACATTGTGGGCTGACAAAAGGTGAGAGACATTTAAATTTGAATTTTTTATTTTCATAATCTTTTGATTCTTATAGGATCATCTAATTTTCTATTTTTAAGTCTTTTAATCCCAAACCTTAGCCCGTTAAACTAGTAAGATATAAAGGATCTTGAGGACCAAGATGGGCAGGTAAAATTACCTTATTTTAGGAATGCTACTATTTATTTTATTTTTCAAAGGCACCATAAAAGGGGACTCTACCATGGACAAGATTATATACTCCATTGTAGGCTAGCATTCTTATAAGTAGTGAAATAATATATAGGGAAAGAGGTGTACTCTACTCATAAGAACTAAGACAAAGACCAATGTGACCTACTAATTTTTAGAATCCCTATATAGGGTGATAAGGAAATGTGAAAATGAGGTAAATGTGATATGATTCATTCTAATGGTTTCTATATTGTATAAATTAACCAAATAAATAATCATGAAACAACACCTCTATTATGCTAGTGTACATATAACATATGAAAATGTAATACAGGTGAAAATAAGGTGATATGTAAGAATTAGATATAGAAATGTTTTAGATTTTTAAATTTCACATACTCACCAAACTCTTTGCCTTTTAGAGTGCATATATAATAGGCTTTATTTCTAAAATATTATGTAATTGGTAAGGGCCTAACCAATTGGTTCTAAATTTTCAATCTTCTCCTTTCTTCTTATCAATTCAACTATCCAGTCTAAGTACAAGGTTTCCTACATAGATTGGGCACTCAAGGACATTTTTGTTGTATTGCCTACACATGTGGCCAATGTAAGTAATGAGATTGTTTATGATAACTCTTTGATGTTCATCTAAGAGTTATAAATTAGTTAGGAGCACCTATTTATATTAATTTTCATCAAGGAGGCTTAAAAATGAAATGTGAAGACTAGGTATTTCTACTTTTAAAGGTAAAATAACTTCAAAATTGATCATGAAAAAATATGGGTTTTCCCCCTTAAGTCATGTAATGGTTTTATTATAAGCCCATAATACTAGATAAAAATGCAGATGCCAATCTCACTTGGAATTTCTTACAATTTTGACTAGAATCAACTTCAAGGTTTTGTTGGTGGCCTTAGCTTGGTCATTTTCTTATGGATAATATATGGAGGCTGAGTGGTGTGATATGTTGAAATCCTTGCATACCTCATGAAATTTGGGGTTCTTGAAGGGGGACCCATTTTTAGTTATGATGGCCTCTAGGATCTTGAATTGATAAATGATTTAATTTAAGATGAAATTTTTAATGACCTATCAAATTATGGTTGTTAAGGGCATCACTTCTACGCATTTGGTGAAGTATTTGGCAATTGTGATAATAAATTGGTGACCATCCGAAGAAGTAGGGGAAAGTTTACCCACCAAATCCAAAGCCTAAGAATAAAGAAAACCATGGGGTAATGATGGGTTGTAATTCCCTAGTGGGGATATGTATCTCATGTGAAAAATGCTGACACTTTTTTGAATTTATGCATATATTCAATAATATCATGGTCTAGAGTGGGCCAGAAATATCCCATCCTATGATTTTTTCAAGTGGTCGTGTGACTGCAAAAGTAACCACCACATATGCAATTTTAATAATGAAAGAAGACACTTTTTGCCTTTTCTTGGTCAACACATCAGAGCAACATTATCAAATGCATTGTAATAGAGGAATGTATATAACATGACATACTCAAATTAGATGAGATGAATATGCCTTTTCTATTATGATTTGTTGCCTTTGAGATATGTACGGTCAACTATATAATTGATGATATTTGTGTACCAAGGAGATGAACTAATGGTATGGTTTTTTATATAGTATATTAGCTCATCAGAGATATTAGTATCAATGAGGTAGTTATATTACAAAGGTGAATAAACTAACCAATCAATGATGATCTATCCTTTAACAAACTTTGGTTGACATAAGTCAACTCAAACTCACTTAGGAGTCTAATTAAGTGCCCTATATTTTGAGAGAGAAGTAGCTAGGTTAGGAAAGTCTTAGGGCCTAAGATATCATGATAAATTTTGTTTCTTAATTAAGAATATAGTGTCATATCTAATTGGTTATAAATACTATTGATATATATTATTTGTCTACTTGAATATATTATGTCTTGTAATCAACAATGGTTCAATTGATGAAATACACTATGTGTTTCTTACCAATGTCATCTTCTTGAGCCAACATATATGTGAGGGACACCCCAGTCACCCTTATATAAAGTATCAAAGGCTTATCTGGCATAGGTACTATGAGGGTAGGAGAAGACATAATAAAGTGTTTTATTATCTTGAACGCTTCTTGATAATTACCCTTCTAGTTTAGACCTCTTGTCTTTTTTAGTATATTATTGATGGGATTAAAGGCATAAGTAAGGTCAATGATGAATCATTGGATAACACCCAATTTTTTTTTTAAAATGCACTAATGCCTAATTATTCCATGAGAAGGCTCATTTCTAAGATTAGATCGATCTCATGTTGGGAGATCATATACCCCAATATTTTTACATAAGTGAATCCAAACACACATTTTTTTGGATTGAGAGTACATCCATATTTAATCAAACATGTGAGAATGATGTGCAACACTCCTAAATTGTCTTTGAGTCATCTTGATTTTATGAGTTTGTCATCCACATAGATCTCTACTTTTTTTGGGATAAGGTCATGGAAAATGTGGGTCATGTCCCTTTGATATGTTTTCCCTTCATGTTTTAGGCCAAAAAGCTCCCCAAATATGTAGTGAATGAATTCCTACTTTGGTCTTCATTAGAAATATGAGTATAGTTGTATCTTGAAAAATCATCCATAAGTGATAATAGTTTGTATCCCATAGTAATGTCAATAATGACATCAATGGATGGGAGAAGGAATTAATACTTTAGACATGCCTTGTTAGTATCTCAAAATTCTATGCATATTCTAATTTTACCGTTCTTTTTGGAATGGAGACAATGTTGGAAATCCATTTGGATTAATTGACAGGAATAATTAAGCCAACTTTTAATAACTTGATGACTTTTTATTTTACCATTAAAGAGAACTTAGGTTTTATGGGTTTGAGATTTTTATTGATAGATTTAACTTTAATAATTATAAATATATTATGGAAAAATCTATCAAGATTGATAGCTATCATGTTAGTGTATGACAAACTGAAGTCTTTTGAAAGCTCCAAGAGGATTTTTTTGTGGTATTATAACTCTTATTCAGAGAGTAAAGATCCTAGCTTAAGGATCCTAGGGTTATCTTCCTTTCTAATATTAATTTTAATAATTTCCTCGATGAGGGATGTGTTTCCTTTCCCAAATACGTAGCAAAATTGGGGAAGATTAGGGTCTTTTCCCTCAATGTTGAACACATCATGCTCATCATCAATGGAGGGGTAATCCTCCACATGGTAGTAAAACTCATAAAAATTAATTCTAATGGATGAGTTAGGATAATGGGTAAGGGATAATCCCCTCTTCTGATGGAATGAGGGGATGTCATTATAATCTTCCAATAATTTGAGGATGGTCTCATCATTATTAGCTAGGTATAGAACCAAGGGATATTTATCTCAACTGATGTGGGTGACTATTATATCATTAGGAGTATTTCATATGAGAGGCTCCATCATGACCAAGACTATGAAATCTGATTTTAGTATTGTTAGATGGGGAATGAAACATTAAGATGAGGCATCCATAAAGTCAAGAAGTTGGTTACTTTCTCTATTGAATACTCATTGATAAATGAAATCAAAGTCCTTAGTGAAATCATGTATAACAACCTTGTAGAGTTGGATTTGTTCAAATTTATCCTGATAAACTTCAAAAAATTAGTTTATAATGAGATTTTAATCTCTTGAGATCCTTAGGTTATGGATGCCTATGCATTTCCTAATGAGAATGCCAAGAAATAGATCTTCATACTTAAATCCATTATTTATACATTTTAAGTCTAATTAAAATCGAAAAAGCATGATTCACCCTTAAGGAGAAATGATAATGACTCCTTCTCCAATGCCTAAATGTAATTTGGCTCCATCATAATGGAGAATCCATTAATCATTCATATAAGGTGGGTAGTCCTCAGTTATAGTTTCTTCATCCTCTAAAATTTTGACCTTATGAATACTAAAAATTTTGGGTAATGCATTTTAGGGTCCATAGTTTTGAATCTATGAAAGATAATGAGTTTGTCTCCTATGTTAGGCAAATATAAGGGGTCATAGAGGTGTGGAAAACTTAATTTTTCACTGTGGATGAAGGAAGGGAAGGATTTTTTGGAATTTAAAGGGTTATTTTCTAGGTTTTAGGTCAAGGTAGATAAGAACTTCCAAAAATTCTAAAGATTACTTGTTTGGATTTTATCTCAAGGTTAGAAGTATGCCATCATAGTTAGGGTTTTGTATAGGTGTAGGGAGTATGCCAATGTAATTAGTATCCTACCTTGATGGAGGAGGTAACTGAGCATACTTACACAACTCATAGTATTGTAGGTATGACATGGGTAGTATTGTTTGTCTTATCGTTATGTGTGGTCAGGCTTGTAGGAACTTAATGAATGAATTTCAAGATCCTCTTCCTTTGTGATGGGAAAGAGAGGTCCCTTGTTTGAAATATTTGACTAAGCATCAGTCCTAATGTTTATTTCTATTCTCCAAATAGCCATGGTATGAATCTTCTCCATGATAATCAAGATGGCCCGAGGAGGGGTAACAACCTAACTGCTTATCGATGGAATTTGTATATGATTATAAACAAGACTAGGTATGGGTCAAAGGAAAACTAATGACATTTATAGATGGAGAAAACTTGATGAGTTAGGTATCCTAGAAAATTAATATGACCCTACCATAGTATAGTCTATAAACATACTCTAAAGTGGTTTAGAAGTAACAAGGGTGAGATGTGAATTATGAATTGTTCTTATATGATTGTATTTTGGTTGGGCACAATGATAAAAATTAATAAGATCATTGATGGGGAGAAATTATCTGATCCTAATCACCTCTAACATGTAAAGGTATATTAGGCTATCTAAACCCTCTTGGGGATGTTAGCCTTAAGGCTTAAGGAAACCATAGGTCCCTAATCCTTACAAATCAAATGGGAGAATCTTGGGAGCGTATTTCTCTATGATACTAATGATTTTATTAGTAGACATAATGGAAATTGCTTCACCATTGACTGATTTAGAGTCAAGGATCCTTTTAGTTATAGTTATGACATTTTCTTCTAATTTATCCTTTGATAAGGCTTGAGGTATTTTTGCCCATTTATTTAGGATGACCACTTTTGGTTTTAAAGATATAGTAACATCAACCAATTATGGGGTCTTCATGACCTGATTGGTAGGTAAGTGGTAATTTATGTGTATCATAAGCTATTTGTACATGGTGGTTTTTAACATATCAAATGGTGTAGGGTATCCTTGGGCTACAAAACCTTTCTTAGGTTTAAGAACCAGATTTGTTGGAACATGATGGAAAGAATAGTTTTCATTTGGTATATCTAAGGCCTTTCTAAGATCATATTGTAATTGTGTCCTTGTCTATGATGTATAACTCTTTTAGTACCATCTTGGGACCCAAGGTGACTAAGAGTATGATAGTCCATAAGTAAGTGTATTTGAGACTATCATAACCTTATAGTGTGTTGTATGTCATAGAATAGTTATTTCTTCTTAACCAAGTTTTTTTCAAAAAGAGAAGGATACACTATTGATAGTTAATCCATCATTGACCATAGATCTCTTCACATAGTTATTTCAGATCCATACTACGTCTCTCCTCCTTTCCATTTCAAAATCAGGGGAAAGACTTCATAAATCAAAGAAATAAATAGTGTCCTATGAGTCTTGACTAGGTAGAAACATGTTTAATTTAATGTGGTTCATTTGATCTTGCATGGGAGGGGTGACACTAGATAAATGTATCAGTCCTAGGGCATCTTGCAAGGATGAGTGATAAGTGAGAGAGTTTTTGAGTAAGTATAGGAATGAAATGTGTGATAATGTTTTAATCAAATCAAAGATTAGATCATAGTTTCCAAGAATTGACTCTATTTATAATATGTTTGAGGGGTTGAGAGCCATGGGATGGTACTCCCTAGTGTGATTAATAGTATTTTCTTCTTTTTCTACCTCTAATTCCAAAACATCTATCATTTTGGTTTTTACTTACACTCCCAATTGAGGAACTCCATCAAGGTTGTCAGTTCTAGAGGTGGAGGCCTCAATGTCATGAGTGCATACCACCGTGGGTTGGTTGTGTTAAATGGGGTAACCATATGGGTTACCCTACTACTTATTTTCATTAAGGTATGTTTTATTGTTGGGGAAAGGGTTGTGATATATTTTTAGGTTCTACTTCTAGGGAGCAACATGATCATTTGAGGAGGTTTGGGTGTTTGCATTAACACTTCCTAGGAACATGTTCATGAATGTCTACCTTTGGTATTATGGGATTATTTGTATGAATTTATTATATTCTCTATATCTCTAAGTGTCATGACCTATGACCATATGGAAAAGGAAATAAAGATTGGGATCATGATCCCTAGGTCTCATGTTTATCCTAGTTATTTGAACCCCTATTGGTTATTTTTCTAGTAAATTTTATTTTAGAATTGGGGGTATTGTTAATTTGGTTGGCACTAATTTTGGTTATGGTTTTGATATTATACACAAAAAAGATAGAGGTCATTTAAAATCAATCACATGAATCATAAGGGGATTTTAGTTCCAGACCCCCATATTTTTAGTGTTGTTAGTGTTATTTGTTGGTTGATATAGATTATTTTTTACATCATTTTACTTCTTAATTTGATCGAATGTATCATTAATGTTAGAATTCCTATTAGGATTTAGGATCTTGGGACCTTAGTTGTTTGTATTATTTAGGCTTGTATTTTGATACCCCCTATTTTTTTGGTTTGGGGTGATGATACACCTATTAGGCCCATAAGTCTATTGACCATTGTTAATGGATGCCTATTTGATACATAGTGAACTCTTGAGAGACTCTTCATATGAGAAATAAAATAATTTATAAATGTCTTCCATCATTTCCTTATTAATGGAATGGAGTAAAATATTGCATAACTCTTGTTGATCCATGTTAGGTGAACTAGTAGAGGAGTATAGGACCTATTGCCATCTCATGATGAAATGGTCATCTAACTCATTGAATTAATTATTGATATGTAAGATCTCATGTATGATAGTCTTTAGTATCTTGTTCATGTCAAAAGATTTGATTATTTCAACCATAAGTTGGTAAAAAGAGTGTATAGATCCCTAAGGGAGGTGATAGTACTAATCAAGTGCTATCTCCTTGAGATTGATATTCACTAAAACTCCATACAAGGTATGAGTTTTATAATGGTAGGGGCATAGGATTTCACATGTATGTTGGGATCCCCCTCTCCTTTGAACTTGGGGAGACTTGGTAGGGGGCACAAAAGAGGAACCCTATATATTAGCATCAAGGGGCTCCTTGAGATATTTTGTGTAGGTCCCCATGTTGTTAAAGTCTATCATTGTCATAGCTAGATTAGAATGAGTAGGTTGGATTATATATGGGTTGTCCTAGAAGCCACTGGAAGGAATAGAAGACACTTGATAAGGTAGGATAAAGTAAGCTAAAAATAATTATTTGGTTGAGTAGATTTCAAATACATATACAAATGTGGTGGGACATTATGAATGTGGGAGGAATTATAGCCTATTTTGGTAGAGTGTATGTGGTTTTTTATGGTGGTGCCAATTTATTTTATGTGTAGTTTTTTATGCATAGGGCAAGACATAACATGTCTATAAATGGGGATTATATGTGGAAGGCACATGGCCTAGAGGTGTAAAGAATAGTGCATTGTTTGATATTGTGTTATTTTTTAGTGGTGGGGTGTAGGTGTATACATTACTTTATATATATTAAATAATTATTTGGTAATATGAATGGGCTTTGGAGGTTTTGAGGCTAGGGACCCCATGAGTGAGGATATCCCCAAGTGGTTGATGAGAGATGTGGTTTTTTGGTACATGCTCTTGCAATGGTGTAAGTATATAAATTTTTTTATTATGAGGTTGGGTAAGTTATTTTTTGAATAGGATATGAATGGGGTGAGATAGTGTAAGATGGTTCAAGCTCATTCTTTGATCGAGCACTTGTTTACTACTTTCTAGGTCATGGATGTAACCCATTATGGTGTTGATGAGTTGGTATGGGATGGAGTTGGTTTGGAACCATTGGTATCCAATGTAGAAGGTTAGATGTGGGATATGGGCTATTAGGGAGATGTTGGTTTGAAGTAGGAACATTAAAAGTGGTGTTCATGATTGATGTTGGTAGGTTGGAGGTAATTGGATTCCTATTAGGATGAAGTATAGTAGATTACATGTGTTTGACCTCATCTTCTAAATGATGGATCCTTCCTAGGTAATGATCATATTTGGTGATTATTTATGTGTTTGGTATCTATGATCTGATGGATGGAATTGTGGTCATATGATGGGTAATTATACCTCCACCCATAAGGGTTATGGATTTAGAGTTGAGATGGTTACTTTTAGTTTCAGATACATCAATTATCTCTTGAATAATAACCTCATTTTGTGTCTGAGTGTTGGAAAGATAATAATCATAGGGTTGGTGATTTATGTTAGTGTCAAATTTTGGATTGTTCTAACTCATTAATGGATGTTGACTTGAGCTGAGTTAGCTTATCCTATATACCTCTAGGCCTAAACATCCTCTAATGTCCTATCCATACATATTTTGGGGTTATATGGATACCCATAAATTAAATGGAAGGAGGGAAGATGGAGAAGGGAAAGGATAAAATGAAGAAATGCATACATAAAGGATGAATCCCTTCACATCATTTTCACTAATTTATATACATGTGAATAACACATGCTAAACTATGCATTTAAATCCTTGAGGTCTAGCTAAGGTAATTGACATAATATATAGGCTAGGGGTTTGGTTGGTTATTTTTTGGAATGAGATTTGGAATAGGTGGTGGTAATGGGTTCTTGTGATGAAACCAAAATACCTCAGTGGCATCTCGATGTTTTTTAAGTGTATCAAGCTAGGATGAAATAGATATCCAAGGTACTTCGATATTTGATATTACTAAAAGGTGAAGCTCTTGGTCACTACTAGGATTAGGGAAATGAGGGAGATTAGGTTGGATGACTTGTGGGGAAAAGTCTACTTTTTTGGGTTGACTCTACCTGGTCAATGTCATCCACTAAGTGTGAATGATAAATATAAGGCTAGACCTAAGGATAATAAGGATATTTAAATGAGAGGATAGGCTTGGATGATGTTGTATTTACATCTTATATTTTGTGGGGGAAAATGATAAGTGGATCAGGGATGTGTTCTTGTTATTCTAAGGTGGATAAGGAGTCTAAAATGAGATGAGGATTGGGAGTTGAGAAAAATACATCACATATTATCTCTATGCTAATATTAAATTTTGTGATAATGGTAGGACTAGGCGCTCTAAACCTAAGGAAACAATTGTGTCAAATAATATCTGGTGTCTCAAAAAGGGTCATCCAAAGGAGACCAGGCAGAAGCCAAACAAAAGTGTGTGAGCATATCCAGGCAATAGCTTATAAATGTGTGCTTGTTGAAATGTTGAATCAAGGATTTGTAATGTATGGTTGTATGAATGGACAAGGATTTATATATTATGCTTGTGCAGATGGTCAATATTTGGATGGGATGTGTTTGATTGCACATGTTGGCAAGGCTTTTTGGCACTATTTTTGTTAAGTTTTTATTTTTTTTGTTTTTTCTTGGTTCTATGTAAATAAATGATTTATTTGATGAAAATGAAATTATAAAAATAAAATAATGAAAAATTTGAAAGTAAACAAAAGAATTTTTTGTGTATTTTTATAATTTGTAATTCATGCAAAGAGAAAGAGAAATAAACTATACTATTACGCAAAATGTAAAATTTTCCTAGCTATTATTTATATGCAAACTAGATGAATATGTTTTTGTCTATTTTGATTTTTTTGTATGAGTAGAATAAGTATGTAAATTAAATATAAAATTTCAATTAATTTAATAATAAATATAATCTAAAACATAAATAACACATTTTCTTTTGGTTTTCTTTGTTCACAAATAAACTAAACTAGCTTTTTAACTTTCCTAATTTGCTAAGAACAATCATTTTGAATGAATTGATAAAAAAAAAATAAGAGATGAAATATATAATTTTATATTTTTTAATATTTAAATTAAAATAATTTTAAATCCTCTGAACAAATAAAATAAAAAATATACTACCCTTGTGTGTGTACCTATGGTTGTATGTGTTTTTATGATTGCCTAGATGACTGCTTGGAGTATAAGAGACTTGTTTAAATATTGAAAAGGAAAATCTATCATGGATATAAATAAATTGAATATTTACTAATATAATTCCTAAAATTATTTATAAAATTTATTGAGAATTTAAATAAAACTAATATACTGGTATGTAAACATAAAATTAAAGCTATCTCTTTTTGTAGCAAAGACAAAGAAAAGAAACATGTCTCTCTTCCTATAAAATTTGTTCTTTTTTTAATTATGAAAACTAATATATCACACAAATAAAACACACTAAATATAATTTAATATAGAAAATAAATATTGAGAATCAAGATAAATGCATCCTAATTACGGCATAAATCAGTTGAAGTGTATGTGATGTATTGAGAGAATAATCCTCAATATGAAAGATCCATATGTTATTGTATAAATTATATAAAATCTCTATTTATATTATTCAAAATATATGTAACAAGGTGGGAAAATATGAGACACAACCATAAAGAGAGGAAAACAAAACTAAGATTGGCTTGTGTCTTATCTTGCAAAGACTAGGTTACTCTCACCAAGATTACTTCTTCACTTGAAACTATATAGTCAACTTGAAAATAAAGAGTTTGTTTCTTTAATTAATTATATAAATGTTTTGGCTTAAATTTTTTAATAATATCAACTTCTAATGATAATTTTTGGATCTGAAATTAGGCCAAAAATGACCTTGTTATAGAAAGGGATGGGAACTTGCATGGTGGAGTTCAAGTTAGTCTAACAGTGATTTCAACTTAAGAAGAACTAAAGAGGACCAAAAATAAAAGAGGGAGAAATTTTTACCTGATTATAGGTGAACAAAAGGTGATTAAAATAAGAAACATGATAGTGGTCATGCAAAACATGTCAAAAATAGTGCTCTAGGAGCTAATTTTGGAAGACATTTGAACTGTGACAAAATTGCCACTTTATGTATGGGTGGTTTCATAACCACCACTTACAATGATAAAATACCACTATGATTTATATGATTTCCATGATTTTAATACAAAACTACTGCTTTATCTCAAAACCACTACCTATGTTACACAACTATTGTGGTGGTTGTGTAAAATAAGTGGTGGTTTCATAATAGAGTAGGTTTGTTTTATAACCTAAACTGGTGGTTATATCATGCATGGTATGTTTTTTAAAACAAGGTAAAAATAACTAAAATATTTATAACTAAGTAAGGAGGGGTCAAGGTAGGAATAAGAAGGTAGAAGGAGGGAAAATAACTAGAGAGTTCCCTATAGAGCACAAAGTAAGAGATCATTGCATCATCATTAGATTTGTATTGAAAGTGTCATACCATTTAAATTTTGGATACATATAGGAACCTATAAAAATCATGATTAGTTTATTTATAAAGAGCTAATCAATCAAAACTTACACCAAAAACACTTAAAAATGAAACCAAAAAATACCTATAAGAAATAATTTTAACAAATTGGAAACTATAAAAATTGAAATGTAATTTTTAATAAATTAATTAGTTCATTTATTAAAAAAATAAGTTTTTATAAAAACACATAAAATACAAAGAACCCATAAATTATTTTGATAGAAATGAAGATTTAAGCATTTTACGTTGAATTTATTACGTTAATTAAAATGTAAATTTTAATAAAAATGTAAACTTATTTACAAAATAAAAAAATATTCTTGTAAAAAACTTTGAAATATAGAGAACCCCAAAATTAATTTGACAAAAAAGATTATTTCAGTGTTTTATGATAAATTTACTAAAACTAAATTTAAAATACCTTGATTTTAATCCTAAAGAACCATATGATGGACAAATTTAGAAGAATATAAGGGGAAATCAAATTCAAATTTTATCTAATTTCCAAATAGAAGTAATAATAATCTTATTGATCAAATAAATTTATGTGCAAGTCCCACTAGGCGTGCAATGTGTATCATTAGGATTACTATTAAGGTTAAAAACTTTGTTAATGAAATAACAATCAAAACTAAATATGTTTCTAACACCTCTATCCCAATGCCTTTGAACTAAGGAAAAACTAAATAAAATTGAAATCAAGAAAATAAATAAATAATTATTACCTTCATTTTCAAGTATTATTCACCTTATTGTAAGTGGATGTGGCTCGTATGTAGTCTCAAGAATTATTTAAAAATGTTATTGTCATGAAATACACTATTTACTCTTCAAAACCTTGAGTAATTGAATTGATAAGAGTGTAATTTTATGCAAAAGATATCTTGGGAAATTGACAAAGCTTTGCTATTAAACTTGAGCCTAAAATATGAATAGGGGTGTCCCTTTATTTATAAACAAAGTGACTGAATATGAGGCCTTCATCTTGTATCTCAACTGAAGGGTGGATAATTCACCCAAAGGCATCCCATGGATCATGATATGGATCACCAATATGAGTCCTTCATATTATCCAATATTAAGGGTGGAGTATGCCCCTCAAAATATCATAAGGGGGATTAATATAATCCCTCTATCTTGTTTCCAAGATGGAGGGTTTCCATGATGGATGGTGGAGATTGATTCTCAAAAATATCTTAAAAGGTGGAATGCGGATCCTCCATCTTGTCTCCAAGATAGAGGGTGTAGAATGCTCCTTGAAGAGTGGTGAAAATGAGGGAGAAATTGAATTAAATGAAATAATAAATTTCAATTCCATGGAATTTATAATTACATAAATGATTAATTAAATTAATCAAAGGATTGATTTAATTAATATGATATGAATATAAATTTGTTTGATTTAATTTCTATAAGAGGAACTGATTAATTGACCAGAGAGATGGAAATGACCAATGGTGATGAGAAATATAACCAAATTGGTAATTTAATAATCTAGTATAGTAAATTTCACCATTTAGGGATGCCCTAAGGTGAATTCAAACTTGTACAATTGGACAAATTGATGAATTTGGGATGAACATATGAACTTAGGCCAGTTTGTGTATAGTTTGAGGGAAGTTGTTCCATCTCACAATTTTGACACATAAAGTGATTAAAATGGAGTGTATACATGTTTTAATACTAATTTATTATTTCAAATAATTTATTTTTGTTTTACTTTAGTTATTTTGGGGTTTTAATGTCATGAAAATGGTAATTGAGCACTATGTAAGAAAACTATGTATGAATGTAGCCTTCCTAACTATGATTGTTTCTCTTAATGAGTAATTAGATCATAAATAAGTTTTTTTAAGGTAGATAAGAATTTTAAGGACATCATTAAACCCTATAAAGATAGTTTATGGATACATGCAATAATTATATGTATCATGATGGTCATATTATCATATCTTGACTTGACTAACATTATCCTAACATTGTGAAATATTAGGAATATGGTAAATTGGTAGTATGATGGCAATGCGATGCATGAATTTTTACTATGTTAACATCAAGTTGTAACATAGTGTGTAAAAATTAATGCCATGTTAAATAACCCTAGTTTTTATTATTTTGAATGGTAGTTTTTCTTTTATAATGAATGATATTTATGTTTCATGTCTTACGATATTGTGAATGAATAACATTATGTGAATAAGTGTGTGAACTTGAATTTGAAAACTTAATCTCTAAATGAACAGAGTATTGTATTTGGATTAAACCTAATGAGAGAAACATAGTCAATGACTTGGTTGAAATGAATCATGTTAAATTAGTTATGCTCTCTTTCCTTCATTAAGATTGACTGAGTAATATTTAACATGTTTATAATTCAGATTCTTTGTAAACATGGAGGTATCCTCTTGATCATCAAGCAAGATTTGAATTCATTTTAGTTAATAATGGTATCTATTCTTGAATGTCTCCTTATTATTTCTCTATTCATTATTACACTTATCCTTATTTTAGTAGTGGAAAATGTGTTTTTTGATTTTGGGAATGAATTATGATTTAGCTCATCACTAGTATGAAGAGTGGCCCTACCAATATCAAAGCACACTTTTCCTAAGATATGAGACTGACTAATGGTGATGGTTTCAATTGATGTCAATGTTATCTTTTACATATTATAGATATTAAGAACCTTAGTTAATATATAATGGAACTATTAAGAATGAAGTTGTAAGTGTAGAATAGTGCATAATATTGTATTATATATTTAAAGCATTTTATCTTGCTTCATTTAACCTTTAATACAAAGAAACATGTTTTCTAATCTCATAGAGAACTATTTCAAGTAATATAGGATATATAAAGGTGAAACCCAAAATACAATATGCTCTACCATTTTTATTAATGCTCTTGTTGTTGGTACTAATTTGTTTATGAAATTACCTTGATATATGGTTATGGTTATAGGTATTGTCTACTCCAATGATACTATTATGGATATTGGTTATCTTTTTACCATTGTATGTCAATTAAAGCATTCCTTAAATTGTAGTTATTATATGTATAAGTAAGGTGGCTTTATCTTGGTTTGGTTATTAATATATTATAATTTTTATCACATTATTTATTGATAATAAGAATTATTAAATAGAGTGTATATTTCTAATTGAGTTATTAAGGAGATTGATTGGTTCATAATCTTTAAAAGACTTTGGTTTTCTTTTAATCATTGAAAAAAGTATCTTTCCTTGAATTTGGAATAAGAGCTATAAATGTTTGTTGAAGCACTTAAATCCTAAACTCTTCAATAAAACACTTAAAATAATCATGAGACTTTCTAATGGATCTCAACACTAAAACCATTTTTTGAAGGTTTGCAGGAGAAAACAATTGTATGTATAATATTTATATCATTAGCATGAATTAATAGTATTATCATGCATAATTATGATATTTTGAATTTAGTATGTTTTAGAGGTAAAATACTTCTATAGGGTGGAGGAGTTAATCCCAAGGAAAAAATTATAATTTTTAAATTTATTATTTGGAGGTTATGATTAATCACTTAACTTAGTGGGCCTTAGTAAACTTTGTTTCTAGTTGTGATAATAATGTAAGACCAATCATGTACATAATTGTGTCACATTGTTTGAATTCAAAGTACATGTACCTACTTGTTGTTGTAATATGAGGTTCATGACCCTAATAATCCCAAAAAAAAATTAGGTTGGTTTTTGGGGTTGTGATAGTGGTATCAAAGTAACTACCAAATAACATTTATTTTACAAATTAAAATAATCTTTATGGGTCAACTCATAAACTTTAAATGCCATTGGTGTGATAAATTATGTAAGGAATCCCATATAAATGCACAGTAGGTCTTATCCTATTGCATCATCTAGCACTCCTCAAGTGACTAAAATTGTTAGTTAATGCAAAACACTCACTATTTTCCAATTTCAAATACTCAACATTTTTCTTAATTTTCATCCTTTTACATGAAATTGTCTTATATGATTAAAATCAGGATCAATACTGATTAAAAACATCAATTAAATTAATATAAACAAATAAAATAAAAACCAAATTGATAATGAAGATTACCCTTTGAGGGGCTATGTCTCTGAGTCTAAAAATCACTTGAACTGATCTATTAAATGGTGCAAAATACACTTTTCATAGAATATTTACACCAAAATATGACTTTGGTCTATAAAAATAATCTCTAATCTACCTTTGGGAAGTGCCTATAATAATATCCCATATGGGAGTTGTTCTTCCTACATAAAAGGACTCTTGATTTCTTGTTTTTTACTTGCTCTCCTCCAAAGGCTAAAAAAACAATTTTCTTCTCTCCATGTATATGTTTTTCAAATACAAAAATGAGCCTTTTATAATGCTCCCAAGGCCCTTGTTTCATAGTTTTAACTCATATGTATTTACCTAATACATTGGGATTCCTTCCATTGCCTTGTTTTTAGGCTTAGATAAAGCTTCCATGCACTTTGGGTGGGATTTAATCTCATATTAATAGGGTTTTTTAATAATAATGTTTTAATAAAAGTTTCAACACCATATGAATTGGTATTAAGATCAATATTTTCTTAAAATTCATGGCATATCTTGGGGAATTATTTTTATACATTTTATGTGTCAAAATACCATTAGTACACATGTTAAACCATGATTCGGCCAATTGTACATGTTATTAGAGGTTACTAAAGCATCAAAACATGCTAAGGATGAGGATAGCTGGGAGATAATTCATGTGCATAAAATAGTTAGTCATAAAAGATAGGACTTTAGATTATAGAGACATAAGAATCATTAATTATTTTATGTTGTTAAATAAATTAAGAACAACCAGTAGTGTATAGGCTAAAACAATGCATTCAAGATAGTTCAAATAGAATGTAACTAAGACATTACAAAAAATAATGCATAAAAGGAACATAAAAATAAATCATATAGGTAACCATAACCAAATAATCTCTATTGATCTCTTCTAAAAGAAGAAACCTCTTCTTCTTATAAATAAAACTATATATATACATTTCTAGTCTATGATTGTTCATCTTCTTCTCGTACTTGGTGCCAAAAGTGGAATATCTTCATATTCTATCCTATTACAAGTCATGAAGATAAGACAAAAGAGACTATACAATGACAAAATAAGTTCATAATGCATGAATATCCAACAAATATCCTATATATATTTATAATCCATGTTCTTATACCAATACTTTCCCAGACATAAAAGGTTGTCTCATCTCAATACAACATTATAGGATATTCAAAGGTGCATAAGTTATTAGGAGCTAAAGAAATGGTTGGACCAGTAATATTCATAGTAATCGCTCAAGGTGCCATTTCTAGTTTTCACCTTTTACACACTACTTACCTACCCTTTTGTATTTTCAATGAAGTAGTATTATAACCTATCATATTTTGTGACTTTTCAATAGGATAGCATAACCATGTGGCTACCCTTTATGGGTTTTTGACCAACCTAGCCCCACTTATCTTACTAAGTCTTCCCTAATACAAAATTTCCAAAATTTATACTCTGTGTATTACTTAACTTGAAGGTAGTGGCATAGACATAGATGGAGGTTGATAAGAAGAGTCCTTGGATTGGGACTGAGCAACCTTGCATCATGTGATGATCTGTTGGATATTTGAAGGTAGTTTGTACATAGGTGTATTGATAATATGTGTAATTGAGTTGGTAAATAGAGTTAAATATATTTTGTATTCATTCTAATCAAGCATCACTTCTTGTATTACATGTATTAAGGTGCATAATGGAGTGTTTTAGTTGATGATCTACTTTAGGTCTACATCATTATTTATGCTCAATGTATCTTTGGTGTTCACAACCCTTGTCTGAATCTCTCCACTCAGCTAATCGAGCTTATCTATGTGTCTTTACACTTAGAGGTTGGTGAAGGAACTACACATTAGCTAGCTCTACCAATTAATAAGGTTTTCATGCACATTAACCATAGTATTCAATGATTCCTAGAGTGTTTTCCCTTCTCCTTCATAGTTATAATTTGACTTGCCATGGTTACTTTGGTTGTGTTAGCCTTTGTGAAGTCTATGATAAAACTGGCTAATATGGAATGCAATTATTTCTTTCAATATAATAAGCTATGGTTTATCTATTGAGCTTCAAGTATGGTTCTTTCAAACATTCCTTGGTATTCTTCTAGTAGAGTAATGAGTGTGGTAGCCTTGTCCTTAACATCTTCACCCAATGTTCCCACTATGCAGAGTTTCTATGATATGAACTAGTCCTTTGTTAAATTAGAGATGAGTATCTTGAGTCTACACTAATTGAACATTATTTTGTCCCTAATTGATTGAATAACCAACTTGGGAAAAGTATCCTAAATGAGATTTATAACTTCATGTATTTGAGCCTTTAATTCAATGTTTTGACCTTTGATTGATCAACTTCATATTCTAGAGAGATAACCTTTTGTGTAATAGACTCCTAGAATGTTATAGTGCCCTATAGCTACTTCTTTAATGGTAATCTAAAAACATCAAATAATGCTTCTTAATGAGTGGGAATGTTTCCAATGTTCCTATGGTAGTTGAAGGATTGGGTCATGGCATGGTCATAATTAGAAGTGAGAAGGTGGTGTGTTGATCCCCCATCGTTGGAATGTCCCATATCCAGACTCCTCCTAAAGGTAAAGTCGGTGGTTACTCATTTGTTATAGCTATAGATGTATCTTCTTATTGTACCATCTACTCTGACCCACCTATTTATTGTTTAATAACTTATTATTACTGCTCCTTAGCATCTTTTATAGCCTTTGTTTGTTGTGTAGTTTCTTAATCCTATTTTCTCTTGTCTTCCTACATTACTTTCCTATTGAGTTATTCCTCCATATATGTCTTTTTATCCTATTCCTCCTCCTACTACTTCTATGTATTCTCTACTTCCTTTTTCTATCCTTCAAACACAACAACCTTATTTTATTTGACCTTGGCCTATGCATGTGCCTTGGCTACATGTGCCTATTATTAATTTATTTGATCCTATTATTTATGTAGAGATTCATATTCTTATTATTTCTTATTCTTTGTAACTTCATTAGCTTTTTGTTGTGTAAGAGTGACGTCCTCCAAGGATTTCTTTTCTTAGGCCTTAAAATCTTGGTATTGATTATCTTCATTAGCCTTGGCCTTAATAGTGATCATAACCTCTTTATTCTTCTATTCTTTGTCCATCTTCTACTGGTACACCTACTATGCTTGATTTATTGTATGGGTAGATTATTGCACCTTCTTTTCCTCCTTGATAGCCTGTTGTCTTTTAGCCTCTACTTCTTAGGCCTTTTTCATGGCCTTGGCTTCCTCAATTTGATGGCATACATTCTCATCTTGTTTTTTTTGGGATTTATACTTTTGGCACTTATATTATTCTTATTAGACTCATCATTCTACTATGCAATATACTTCCTCCCATGAAGCTTATTGCTCTTTAGCTATGGGCTGATCTGGTATTATCTCTTCAGCTTTTGAGGCTTGTTTTGAGGGTGGTAAAGCACTCAACTGGACCATAGAGATAGACATATATGATTTCTTATACCCCAAATTAGTCATCTTATGTTTGGGTAGAAATGAATTCAAAGAAGGATAAGGGTGTAATTTCTATGTTGGGGCTACCCTACCAAATTTGCATTCTTTTAGGGTAGGAGAAACACTATCCTCGCTTATGGTTCTAGTTATACACACCAGAGGATTTTTTAGACTTTTAGGTAGTAGCACAAATATGTTGATAGCTGTTTAAGTGGTATAAGGTTGTTTCTTGAATATTTGGGCCATTATTTACATGTGTTCAGCTTCTTCATGCATAAAATTGATAATAATAGATGTAGGGCATGGTGGTAGTTCCACCCAAAGAATTGGAGGAACCTTCTTATGCACTTGAATCATGTGTAGTGCCTTCTAAAATAATAACTCCTTCTCCTCATCCTTCTCATATAAATATCTTACCATATCTATGATCATCACTTGGTAAACCTACTACTAATCCATTCTCATCTAAGGTAGGTCATAGGTGCTTGTGATCTAAGGTGCCTTAAGGTCATCTGACAAGGTTGATAATATCTTCATCTTACACTTTAGATAAGATGATGATGGTTATTGTTTGATGTAAATATTGTTCTTACCATTTAGCTACTATGAGGTTATGGCTTCTAGTTGTAGATGTGTTAACAGGACTATTATGCTAGGTGGTATGGTTTAGAGAGGTGTGGCATGCTTAGCTACATATTTTATTTTCTTGATGACCTCGACCTACACCATGTACATGGTAACAAAATATGGTAGGGGTACAAATGGTGACCTAGGTATCTCATGAATGTGATTGAAGATGCCTTTTCAAATCAAAGTGATAACATTATGTTGTCTAAGGTACTACATGGCATCTAATGGCACCCATAGATGTGTAAAAATGAGCTCCAAACACTCTTCCCACCATGTCTTTAAATTTCCCTTATGCACTAGGGCATTGTGTTCATGTGTCCATATCAACTTGCAAAATTATTGCATTGGTTAGTAGTCAGTGTTAGGGTATACCTATCCTTTAGGGGACTTCCATTGGGTGAAATAAGTAGAAATATTAGGAACTGGTACTGAAAGGTTTATTTGGAATTCATCTGGCATTTTTTGATATTTTTAAGAAAATACTTTAGAAAATACTTGAGCTATTTGAAATATTCATTTTGGTGGATCATGCAATTTATAATGTTAACTACTCCTCTAGGTATTTGCTTTACAAACTTGGTAGTCTACAAGAATCTCTATGTGATGAACCCAACCAAGATTCACTTTGGTTCATCTTGAATATCTTCAATTAGGATCCCTCTAGACCCTGTACATATAAGTATCTGACCTCTTAAAGGATATGAGGCATTCTTGTCTTTTAGGGAGTAAGAGAATCATCCCATGTAGACATGCCCAAATTTTTATCCATTTCCTTGGTGTTGATGATGGTGTTTGTATCAAGGCCAATGTAGATGTTTCCCTCATTATAGTGGTTGATTAGGATTTTTAAAATCTCCCCTAAATCACCAAAGTTAGGAATCCAAACTAAGCACTTGATGTTTATGTTATGGAATCAATATGGGGATATAAGAGCAAGTGGTTGCATAACATCTACCAGATCTAGTTAGAAGAGTTTTTATTATGTATATCAAAGACAGTCAAATGGATCTAGATTATTATATTTGTTATATCAAAGTGTAATATTGATTCTCATTTCTTCCTTTTGAGCATCCATCAAGTTTTTGATGAGTTGTGAATGATCCATGGTATCTAAATTTTGAAACTGAGAAACTTTTTTCTTTCTACACTATATAAATCCGCTCAACTCTAGAATGTCAGCTCATAAAAATAGTTGTAGGAATGAAATTCATACTTGGTTCATAATATTATGAATTTATAGATTTCATACCTATTGGTTTTCATGTAAATTCTACACTGAGCTACCCCTTCAATTTTAATGTGAATGATAATGTGGAAAATCTTATCTGATCTAGTAATAAAGGTAGTTAGTCATTGGTGCATATGTTGATATATACCATTATATTCTTTGATGTCTATACTAGAGTAAGAACTGATGATGTTGGCTAGATGCTAATTTTGTGAAGATTAGATCAATCAAACCTTATATTTGGCATTAAATACTTAGGGATGATCATTATATAGCTGAAATCTTGGGTGATGTGACTTGACCCTATATTTCCCAGACTTAATTACTTTCCTTGGCTTCTTATGACATAATTAATGGCATACTTGAATTATTATTCACATGAGTATTGCATGATATACTTGTTATCCTAGTTCCAAAATCTAATGAAAAGATCATCTATAAACACACACATGCACACAGAAGAAAACATATGGAAATGGTAAATCCTAATCTACTCGATGTTACTCATCACCTACTCATTTGGAAAAAAGATATCAATTAATATTATTGGTGGTAGTGATTAAGCCTAAAACCATTCACCTACCCTAACAAAATGATTCCCTATAGATCTCTCAAAATAATGATTCCTTGTTATGATATGTCATGTATAATGTAAGGCTCTTTCTACTTGATCTATAATTTACCCAAAAATTCTCTATAGTGACTATCATATAACAAAATTGGTTGATCTTTATGAAATTTCTTATTTCATGGGTTCCAATTCTGCCATACTTTCTAAGTTTGCTTATGAAATTCCTACATCTAAAACACTTAGCATCAATACTCATCCATATAATTCAATTTGAGAATCATATTTATGAGAGACTCATGATCCCTTAGTCTAATAACCATTATAATACATAGACTGTGTACTAATTATTCCATAGGAATTACTACTTCAAGCCCATAGACCAACTAAAATGGAGTAAAACTTTTAGCCCTCTTATAGTGTGTTTGATAGGCCCAAAGAATCATAGGAATGTGATATTCCCATTCATCCCTCTTGACATCATAGATCTTTGTTAACATCTTGCCCAATATTTTATTAGAAGCCTCAGTTTGGTCATTAGCTTATGGATGGTATGTAGTACTTTTATGATGGGAAATCATGAATTCTTTAGTAAGAGATTTGATAGTATTATTTAAGAAGTGTGTCCCTAAATCATTAATGAGCTTGATGTGGTATCCAAACCATGTGATAATATTCTCATAAAGAAACATTGTTGCATCCTTCACCCCATAGCTGGGTGTTAGAATAGCTTCAACCCATTTCGTAAAGTAATATGTCACAATGATAATATACTGAGATTTGATTCATTTACTTAGGTAATTGATAGGTCCTAAAAAATAAATACCCCACTATTTAAAAGGTTGTTTGGATAACAAAGGCTAAAAGGGAATTTCATTCTTCTAGTGTTGCTTACCCATTCATTGACACACATTACAAGGATGTGATACTCTATGTGTATCCTAAAAAAGGTTCAACCATATTAATCCACTTTGTAACAGTTTCCATGCATTAGCTTCTTCAATAAAATGACCTCCTTCTATTCCTTGGTGCACTTCCTATAAGAGTTATGGGCATTAATATTCTATAACTACCCTATGTAGTACTTCATCCTTCCCCAAATGATACAAGATCCCATTTATAATAGTATATAGCAAGGCTCTAGTGATAAATTTCTTATTGTCTCTTTCTTGGTAGTGCATAGGGAATATCCCTTATTCTATAAAATTAACAATTACTTCAAAAAATTCAAGGATCATAGAAAATCAAAATAGATGGGCATTGGGAAAATCTTCTTGTAATTATTTTGGCTCTTCCCCATTTGTGATGCAACTGAGATAATCCAACCCAACATTTTATCTACCTGGCTTGATCTTGATGTGACATTAAAATTCTTGAAATAGCATCAACCATCTTGAAATTCATCCTCTAATCATAATATTATTAATGAGGTAGCATAGATATTTATGATCTATGAAAACTTCAAATGGTGTCGTAAGAAGATAATGTCTAAATTTTTGTAGTGCAAAGTTATCATGTAAATCCTTTTTACATTAGATAACACTTTTCTTGTAAAATGTATGGGGTGGTCCATTCCACCATATCTTAGTTTCACAAGCATAACATTGACTGTGATAATATAAGCATCATCATAAACATTAAAGGGCTTACTCTAATCTAGAAAGAGAAGAATAGGTGTAGTGACTAATCACTTCTTTAGTTCTATGAAAGTTGCTTGACACTCAGAAGTCTAGACAAACTTCATACCTTTATGTAATAAATACTCTAATGGGGATAAAATGGTTGCATATCCCTTGATAAAATTATGATAGTACTATGTGTGGCCAAGAAAGGATCACACTTATATTAAGATAACTAGTGGAGGCATACTAATAATGATTAAAATTTTGGCCTGGTCCACCAAAATCCCTTCATTGCACACCACATGACGTAGTAGGCCACCAAAAGGTGTAAAAATTTTTAAAATATCAAATTTAGGGCAATGCGTAGATCTCAACAACATTCTAACATGAGGCACAACTTAGACAAGTGTTCTTTAAATAAAGATAATACTACCCAATCATCTAGATATACTTACAGGAAGTTATGAATAAAATACTTAAAGGTAGTCACCACTGCTTTAGAAAAAACTACATGTGCATTCTTAAGGCCAAAAGGCATTACCTTGTATGGAAAATATCCCCATTCTATGGTAAAAGTCATTTTAGATTTATCTTCCTTTACGATGGGTATTTGATGATAGCGACTGAACCCATTTGTGAAGGAGTAAAATTCATGACCTATGATAGATTCAAAAAATTAATGGATCATTCACACATTAATCATTCAAATTCTGATAATCACCACATTCTTTGATCTCCCTTATTGTATTAGGTTAGACTACCATTGTACTAACCCAATCTACCTTCTTTATGGAATAGATCATACATGCTTCCTACATTCTATCCAATTGAGCCTTCACTTTCAACTTCATATTTGGATTCAACTTATATGGACTTTTATTTATGGGTCATGTGCACTCCTTGAGTTTGATATGCATTTCACCTAGGTAAGGATCTACTCTGAATCTTGAAAATTTTGTGGGAAACACATCTTGTTAATCCTATAGGAGTTGTATAACTTCTAAAACTTTAGATTCAATATAATAGTCACCTATATGTGCCAATTTATGAATCTCTTCACTTTTGATGTTTTCTACATGCTTTTTAATAGGTTACTGATAAATCTTTCACTTTTCCTCAATAATAGATTTTTGTAGCATTCTTTACCCTTCCCTACTCTAGAATCTTTATGTTGTGCAACTTTTCTTTTTCAGTGGATTATATGATTGGATCCTTTAATGGTTCTACTGGTCATTTAGGTTCAAAAAAATTAGTCAGATCAATATCACCATCAATATCTAAAACTTTAGTTTCTTCCTCTTCATTTTGTATTCAGTGGCAAAGCTGCATATGAGATTGTTTTTCCATCTCGGTAACTTTATATATTTTTAGTGTTGTATTTAGATCACAAACTACATTATTATATGTATTAGACTCTATTATGGTGTTAAAATCCTCTAAGTACCCATGGCATAGGAAATATTTGATTTTGAGCAGTGCATTATAAACCACAAGATTCTCATCTTCAAACACAAAAGTTTGTATGAAGTTGTTTTTCACTTGTGCCCAATGCTTTGTATCCCTCCTACATTCTTAATGCATATACCAAGATAATGGTAAAGGGACAAGTGTGTAATGAAATATATTAATTGGGTACTTAGGTTCCACATGTTTTTCAGTCCAAACCTCAACACATTTATGGATATGGGTTTTAGGGCACTCACATTACTAAAAGTAAGGCCAATTATTTTTTATCACCTATGGTAGTTGAAATATGATAATCATAAATTATTACACATCATCCCAATCAAGTTGATCATTTCTATGAATTTTCCACCATGTCACTACAACTCCCTTCAAAGCATAATTCAAGAAACTAACCCATTGACTGATCATAGGTACATGAACTTGTAGGTGTAGGTGTAGAATGAATTGATTGATATATCACGAGCCCAACTAAGTAGATGTATATCTGAGTCTCCACTTATAGATGAAGCTATTTTCCAAAGTAATGTGTCTTCTTTGGTTGAATCTATATAATCCTACATACATATGATCATCTTCTTGATAGAGAAAGTTAACTTTGAAGTGAGTAAGGGATTTATCAGACATGGACACACAATATTCTATGACAAACTGAGGTGCCAATGGCTAAGTAACTGTAAGTTTGGGATTCCATTATTCATAAGTCTTTAAATTTTGAGTGAGACTACACTTGAGGTCTATTATACTCATACAATAAATTACATTTGGTTGTACATAGAGCTTTTGGGTTCTCCTCAAAGTTTACCTTCATCCAACTTGTTTCTTGTGTTATATAAAGAGAGTTTGGTTAAGTTAAAATGATGTAGGGTTTGTGCACCTTATGTAAAGGAATGAATACAGTATTATCTCTTTGGTACACCTCTAATTTATTTTTACACTATTAATAGTCATCTAACCATCATCTACCCATTTCTTTCCAATTAGAATAGGGTAATGAGTTACTATTATCTTCATATCGATAACTTCAAAGTCACCTCGTAGGCTCATTCTATGACTTTGTTCTCAATATTTTCTAACCAACCAATGGGTTCAAATCTTCCATAGTTTTATAATCTCAAATTCACTAGGATGTAACTAATAACTGGTTGTCTAATCACCTCCCATGTATACCTAGGGATCATGTTAACCATGCTACCAAAATCAAAGACTGCATTTAAATTTCATATCCTATAACTTTAATGTAGATTCATGCATATACATCCAACAAATTATTTGTTTTTAAATACCAAAAAAGTTTTTATATCTTTAATTTCCCTCACTTTGCACATTCCATTAAATTATGTAGCAAGTTTGTGATGTTTTGAGAAATGTCTTCATTGCATAGTGTACTTAGCATCTTTAGTAAATCTATCAACACATTAAAAACTCCATCCTAGTGCATAATGTGCATAATATAACAATACATTTGGGATTATATTGCTACAACATCTCCTTCATTAGTGTCTTGGTGATATTCTTCAACATCTACATAGTTTCATACATCATCCCCTTTTCTATAACTAGGTCTAGGTATTTGTCATATTTTGCTTTTTGAATTCCCTAGTCTTTAGTCATTTTAAGAGGAGTCAATCCTCTCTCTATCTATGTGATGGTGTTTTGTAATGGTATTAAAAAATGCATCCTATTTTAGATGTACATTCACCATGTTAACATTCCTAACAATCTTTTCCTTTCTTTACTTTTCCAAAATAAGATAGTCTTTTATTGCATACTATTCATATACCCTACAATAGGCCTAGTAATATTATCTTTAGGGATTCAAGGGATAATTTCACTGCATGTGGTTATATTCTCCACATAAGTAAAATTATGAAGGAGGGTGTTTATAATTATTTCCTCTACCAACTTGATAACCCCCTCTATATCTACCCCTATATCCTCCTCTATTTGACTAATAACCTCCTCTATAACTTCCATATTACTACATTGTATTCTAGTGTTAATGTTGTTGGGTATTATCTCCAATCCCAATTTTTTTTGTGTAATTGGTGGGATCAATCTAGTTTTTTGATGTTGTGTTATTATCATATTCTAAGGTGATAAGTACTAATATTATAGTGATGGTGGTGTCCAACCTAGCAAATGAGGGGTCCATCTAGCTAGACCTTAAGGTTGATACTGAGGTGAACTAGGAATCCATTACAAACCTACTTAGTTTGAAAAACCCTTATCAACCTTCAGGCCTAGAATCATCTGCTTCTCCATGGAAACTTGCTTTATAGTGATGGTGAATACATTCCTTTTAATATCTTCTCTGAGTTCTTACAAAGTCCTATAATTATTTCCATCATGATTGTGTGATTTATAAAAATTTTAATATAAAATCTATGAGATTTTTACATACAATTACAAGAAATGTTACTTTTTTGTTGTGTTCCCTAATACTCTATAGATTTAATATAAGTCTATCTTGATCTTAGGATAATTGTTCTTATGGTGTCCTTTCCCACACTCCATGCACCATAGATTTATGTTAGGTTTATCTACTTCATGATATTGTTCCATATTCTTAATAAAATATTACAATGTATTTTCAATATTATAAACCATTATGGGAGCTTCCCCATAATCTTAAATTTACTCCATCTAGAGAGAAGTAGATCTAGAATCTACCTTAGTAGCATATTGAGTCTACACTATAGTAAACCTAATCCTGGAGTGCAATCCTTTGACAAACCATGAAACTTTATATTTATCTTATAAGGTAAACTTTACCTTATTCATAACATATAAGAACCTATGATCATAATCACATATCGATTCTCTTGACTTATACCTAATCTCCTTTAGGTCTTGAATAGTCTGACTTGTACATTCCTTGATTTTAAATTTTGTGATGAGCCACTCCTTAACCTACTGTAAATTTAACTGAGTATTATCTCTATGGTATATAGATTCAAGTACTCTTCCATTCAATTCCCTTATTAGTTATCACTTATTTATAGCCTCATTGGTAATACCCTTTTCTTTCCATCTCATTTTTCATGTTAGTAAGTACTGCTTAAGGTTTGTCGACCCATCATATGTCACCAAATTGATAAATGTTATTACAGCACCCATATTATAAAATGGTGTTGAGGGGATATATTTTGTAGCTATTATAGTGGGAGGTTTCATTATATTTGATCCTACCTATGCATGAAGAATATTTACCTATGTATTAGGTGAGTCTGTCTATGCACTCTTTTTTTTGCATTTCTTGCTTTTTTTTGCTCAATTTAAATGAAGCTTATGGCCTTTAAAGCCTTATGAGTTGAGATTATTTAAATTTTAGTAACCCATTGATGCACTTGTTCTAAAAATTGACATTCCCAACTACTATCTACCTATCATTCTAGTTGAAAACTTTTGATAGAATATGACAAATTGGGCTACAGGGATGTGTACTCTTTTAGTGAATGATTCTTTCCTAGGACTTCTCCTTTCAAACTTAAACCTATTATTACTCTACAACTTTGTCCTAAATTTTTTATTAATATTTTATGTACTTATTATGTTAATACCCATTATTATATATATAACACTACATCTATCATATAACTAATATACCTCTACACTATTCTCATCTTCATCTTCAAACATCTCTTCTTCCTCTCGCTCTTCGTGACCTCTTTCTTTTTTTTGTCATTCATCTTATTTTTCATCTCATATTTATTTTTCCTTATTTATTCATCTATTTTTTCTCATTCATCATTTATTCCTACTTTTTATTCATCTATTTTAATGTTACTCTTAATTATACTTGCAACTACTTAAGAATTTTTCTATTTACTCCATCTATTCTATTTTTGTAACTCACATTTTGAATCCAAAATCTTCTTCCCTCGTGTATCCTTTATATATTTAGGTTAAATCCTCATCTGATCATCTAATCATCATTCACTATCATGTTGTACACACATGCATACACCTGAAGATATTACTCCCTATTGGCTAGAGTGGGTACCATGGCTTTGTCCACAACCAAAATCTTCACTAGGATAGGTAGTCATTGTAAAAATTTCCCTTGAATTTATTTAATGAATAAACATTTCATATCTTTGAAATCTATGTATCCTTGCACTATAAACTTAGTTATATATCTATCTACTATAGTAGCAACCTAATGATCTATTACTCTTGTCCAATCGGTTTACAATCTCTACAACCAATCTATCTTTTCTTCAGTATAGATTAAAGTTTATTCCATCTTTGGGTTAGAGTAATAATATTCCAATTATGCTAACTAGTTAGCTAGTAATTCAGGCAACTCACACCAAAAAATCATAAATTTATCTATAAATATACTCTCAAATGATCTCCTAAACTATAATACAAGTCTTCTTGTTTCTTCTTCCATGATATTACATATCTTTTGGTCCAACCATATTTCAATATCTCTCTACCCTAGTAACCATCTTAGCATAATTTCCTCCAAAACCACACCATTTTTAGAAGAGTTTCTTGAAGCATTGGAACATGCTAATGATAAGGATAGCTAGGAGATACTTCATGTGTGTAGGATAGTTTATCATAAAAAGATAGGAATTTGGATGATAGAGACATACAAAAAATTAATTATTCTACATTATTAAGGAAATTAAGAACAACCAATAGTGTATAGACTAAAATAATGCATTCAAAATAGTTTAGATAGAATGTAACAAAGACATTAAACATGAGAATGAATTTAAAGAATATAAAAAGAAATCATACAAGTAACCATAACCAGATAATCTCTATTGATCTCTTCTAAAAGTGGAACCCTCTTCTTCTTACAAACAAAAGTATATATAGACATTTCTAGTCTATGATTGTTCATCTTCTTCTTTTACTTGGTGCAAAAATTGGAATATCTTCATATTCTAGCCTATTACAAGTCATGAAGATAAGACAAAAGAGACTATACAAAAATAAAATAAGTGTATAACACATGAATACATGATAAATATCATGTGGAAACTTTATAATCCTTATTCTTATACCAATAATACATGTCCAATAACCATGATAACATCATCATTGTACCCCTAATTATTCTAACAAGTCAAAACTTTGCATATGAAATCCATTTGACCCCAGTCAAAATGTGTGGGATTCATCTCAATGAGCTCTTTAATATTGAGATGTTTCTAATAGGGTTGAAAACCATTTGATTATATTAGTGTGGGGATCCTCTAGGATCACTCCTCCCCACTAAAAATCTTTTGAGCCACCAAAAATATGGTTTTATTCTAAAAATAAGTGAGGGTATAGCTCCCTTACTTTTTTATTTTGTATCCACCTTACCTTGCTTGGATTTATTCCTTTTAGGCCAACTTATAGGTATTCAACATCTCTTCTTTGTGATTTCCTTGTCTTATTATCAATAATCATGTATTATTTCAACTCATCAAGATATTTAGAAGAAAAATAATCTATTGAGGGTACTTGAATACTATCACCTAGATCAATGATCATAGGTGGCTCATATAATTTCAAGTTTTCCACATTTACAACTAAATAAATATGCACGTAAGGTATTAATTCCAATCAGAAAGAATTATTACAAATCCTATCCAAAATATTAAATAGGCCACACCTATTTAGTTTGAGATTTTTACCTTCTACTTTGAGATGTTATTTGCTTATATGAAGCCAAACTAGATCACCAACTTGTAAGTGATGATAAACATGCTACTTATCATGCCTATCCTTTTACTTGGCTTGTATCTTCTAGAATTTATCTTGGATATCTTGATGAACTAATGGGATATTTTGGATAAATTTCTTTGCTTTATCTACATTCTTTTGTCTATCAAACATGGAATCTTTCCCAAAATATAAGTCCAAGGTGACTTAGTCAAATAACCAAAACAAGTCTCAAAAGGAGACTTTTGTGTATAAGCATGTATGGCAAATCATAGACATGTTTCACATAACTCAAGTGTTCATCCCAAAGCTTAGGATGCTTAATAAAATACCCTCAAAGTAAATGAACCATTGTTTGGTTCACCAATTTTGTTTGACTATCATTTTGTGGATGAAAAGTAGTGATCTTCTTGAGTTTTGTGTCAATCATGTTCCACAAACCTAACCAAAAGTTTTCAATGAATCAATAGTCGTGATCATAAATTATGGATGTAGGAAAACCAAAATGAACCCAAAATTGTTGAATAAAAAGTGTGAAATTTCCTCTACCATGATAGTATTTTTATAGGGCACCAATATACACATTTTATCAAATTTGTCCACATCCACATACAAATAGTCATGATTCTTTCTAGACATAGGTAAACCACCCATAAAGTCCATAAAAGCACTCTCCCATGGATGGGTTGGTACAATAATTAGAGTATAAAAACCCAATTTAATATTACTAAGCTTGTTAATGTCACAAATAATATAACATTTAACATATTTGGACACATTTTCATACATCTGAGGCCAATAACAAAATCTTCACAACTATGCAACTATTTTCCCCATGCCAAAATGACTTGAAATAAGAGAAGTATGTGACTACCTAATCACATGGACCCTTTCATATTTTAGAATACATAACTTACCAATATGATACATTAATCCATCATGCACGTGATATTAAAATTATTCTACTTTCTTTCCATGGATTAGATCTTCATAGACATCCTTAAAATCAATATTTCTAGCATATTATTCCTTTTAAATTTCATGAATAAAAAAACTATGTTGTAATAAAATAGATTAAAACATAGGATGTATTGAAATCATATCAACTACCTTGTTTTGTGTACATTTATTATACCTAATCATAATATGTAATTATTATAAAAAACCCATCCAATGAAAATGCTTCGACTGTTGTAGCTTTGACTATGGTTGGAGATATTGCAAAGGTTGGTGATCTGTATGGATGATTGTCTTTTTTCCCATTAATTATTAATTCAAATTTTTCACACTTTGAACCAAATCATACAAATAATTATCATAGGTAGTATATCCATTTACCATACTTGTGAATGTTTTAAAATGGTAACAAACATGTTTTTGCTTCTACATCAAAATTGCACCCATGGCATAATCACTTACATCATTTTCAATCTCGAATGGCTATCAAAAATCCAGAAGTGCTAACACTAGGGTTATGATTATATTTTATTTCATCATGTTAAAGGATTTTTTATGATTTCCTCCCCATTTAAAGACATATTTAGTACTTTTCAAAGTATGCAAAGGAGATGTAACCAATGAAAAGTTAGCAATAAACTTCCTCCAATAGTGTACTGACCTTAGGAAGCTTCTAATTACAATTACATCATTAGGATTTGGACATTTAATTATGGATTAAACTTTATAGGGATAAATTTTTATTTTAAAATCCCCTAAACCATAGCCTAAATATACTAAATATGTTTTTCCGAATTCAAAAGTAGACATCTTTAGATACAATTGTCCCTTTGAAACTTTTCTAAGACTTTATTAATATGTTATATATGATCTTCTTAATTTTGAATAAATATCAAAATATAATCTAAGTATACTATTTAAAAACAATTTATTAATGGCATAAATACATCATTCATAACCCACATGAAATTTATGGTAGCATTACAAAGCCCAAAAAGCATAATAAGCCACTCAAAAAGTCCTTGCTTAGTTTTGAAAGTAGTTTTCCAAATATTACCTTCACTAATTATAACTTGGTCATAACCACTTCTTAATTATAAATTAGTGAAATAAACAAAAAAATTTAATTTATCTAAAATATTATCAATTCAAGGAAGAAGGTATCATTTTTTTACCATAATCTTGTTCAATACTCAAAAATCTATACGCATCTACCAAATGCCATCTTTCTTTGGCACCAATACAATTGGTAAACCATATGGAGAATCGATTGGCCATATTACCCTTCCTTTGATAAACTCTTAGACTTGATTCTTTATTTATTCATTTTGTACCATGGATAACTTTTAAATTCCAATAATAGGAAGAGGTACATCTTGTTGTAGTTTTATCTCATGTTGAATATGTATTCTAGGAGGTAAACGTTATAGATCCTGAAAAACATAATTATAGTTAGACATCATCTTAACTATTTCATTTATATGTTTAGGATCACAACATTATATAGCCTTGTATTTTTCATCATCATTAGCTTTTTCAATGATGAGTACTAAGTTCTTACTTGCATTGACAAGCCATTTCATTTTCCCTACAAATACAAGTTATAAATTTGATTTTATCTGATGGGCTCTAATAATGTATTCAACCCCATATTTTAAAAGAAAATATTTATTCTCTTCCCTATATAATACCTATTTTATATCATAAAAATAAGGAATTACAATTAAAATACCAAAAATATCAAGTGGAAACAAATCTAACATTACCTCATCAATGAACTTAGAGGTGATTTCAAATCTTAACCTGCATGTTTTCATGACTTATAATTTAGCATCACCACATACCCATCTTAAAGGGTAAGGCTTAGGATGTGGTTTAGTTTCAATTCCTAATTTTTTTCACAACTAATTTATAAATGAGATTAGATTGATATCCACTATAAAAAAGAGTATATATCTTAGTATGCTTAGAAATCACTCTAATGTGTAATAACTAATTTATTTTATTTTTATCGTGCATAGCTTTAAAATTCAAAGAAGAACAATAATTAAGAGATTTAGTGATAGAATAATAATAATAAAAACCTTTCATTCCCATGGTGGTGACCTTGGTATCATCACCGTAATTGGAGCCAAGATCTTGTTGTACTATTTTAGTAGTATTCTTACCTTTCTTGTTCCCAAGCCATTTTGTCCTATGTTCTAGATGGGGCTTCTAACACTTAGAATTTCCATGGCCTTATCTCTTTTAATGAGTTCATAAAGGTTTCCCATCCTATTTATTGACCATGTAATTATTTTTTATATTATCCTTTCCTTTACCTTTGATTTTAGGTGGTTTTATGGGCTTCTTTATGAAGTGTTACATGTCCTTAGTCACTTTACCCCTTGATTCAATATCGGTAGCTTGGACACAAACTCATTAAGATTTGTGGCATTAAACATAAGTATTTTATGATTTAAGTAACTATTTAACCTACTAATATATTTTAAAAGATTCTCTTGAGTATAAAGAGGAATATTTAACACCAAAAACCTATTTATAAACTCTCGAGTGTAATCTTGTACACTTTGACCCTTACTTTGCCTTACATTATGCCAGTACATAGTAGATTATTTTGTATATCATAATGGATAGAATTAATTTTTTCATTTAGAAATAAAATTAGACCAAGAATAAATCACTTTACCATGATTAAGGATATCCTCTTATGTATTACTCTCCCATCAAATGAGTGTTGTACCACACAACCGAAGAGTGGCTAGCTGAATTGTTTTCTTCCTCATCATCAATATTTTGAAATTTGTATTATAATTCCATCTGATTGATATAATTATCCAAATTTTATACACTAATCTCTCCATTATTGATTGGTAAATCAAAATTAAACATCTAGCTTAACCTTGGACTATATAGAATATAAACTTTATTTTGCTTATCATCGGAGAAATAAGGAGAAGGTTTAGATGGATGAGATTTAGGAGATTATTATCATTTACCCTTACCACTAATTAAGGTTTTTCCTCTTTTTTACCTTTGATTTTTATCTTAATTTCATTATACAACTCTTCCACCATACTCTTTATCTCAAGCAAATTTTGATGGAAAGCCACTTCTATTATGGTTCTCCTCTATGAGAATTCATTCCTTGACTTGCATGTTTTGCACTGATTTCAAGGTTATATTATTCAAGTGATCCTTCACCATGCTTGATCTTAGACTTGGTTAACATGAAAAATGAAAACTTAAAAATATAAAAACCATGTTAAATATCCCCAATCAATTTCTTTGATACCAAACTTGATCTGAATTATCTTGGGGACTTGTTTTTGTATTTTCTAAGTGTCAAAATATCATTGTTACATGTGTCAAGAACTTATTGGGCCATTGGTATATGTATACTCACCATGATAACATCATCATTGTACCTTATTTTCTTCAACAAGCCATAAATTTTTCATACAAAGTTAATTTGACCTCATTCAAAATGTGTTGGATTCATCTCAGTGAGCTATTCGATCTTGAGATGTTTTCAATAGGGTTTCAAACCATTTGATTAGATGGGTGTGGGGATCATATTAGATAATCAAGAATACATCTTTCCAAATTTACATATTCAAAGGCTCTATCATAAAATTTCCAATCATTAATTAGTCACAAGGAATAAGTTTGTTACCACAAAATTTTACAACCTTCAAAAACTCTAGTTTTCAAAAAATAAATCTCCAATATTTGTACTTGTTTCATTTATTATCATTGTTACCTTATAATTTTAATGCCATCTTCTTTTTCACACTTGGCTAATTTATTATTGATTGAATTGAGTGATTTTCAATAGGTTGAAAATTACCAATCAAAATTCAAAAAAAATCTTATATAGATACCAAAGTATAGCTCTATTGACAATGACATTATTAATTTTTAACAATGATGGTTTCCTTACACATGTTAATCATTTGTTTATCAATTTTATAGTAGGAGGAAATACTCAAATAATTTTCTTATTGTTGTGTCAAGATCATTATGCAAAAAATTTAATATCAAAATATGTCAGAATACCCATGGAGTTACCAATCACTATGATTATTGAAGAATGTTATTATTCATTTATTAGATTATGTTTGAAAAAAAATCAAGCATTCTATTCAATTTTAAAATCTTATACCTTGAATAATACATGGGTGAAAGTATTAAATAATGCCATTATGCACCAAGTTAGGGATTTACACATTTCATTTGGAACATTATTCTAAAATTTGATAGCATGGATATTCTATAAAACATTTTTATGAATTTAAAATATTGATGCAAAGACAACTTGGAAATAGCTAGTAGAATTTTTGAATTTTAGTTTAAATATGAAATGAAGGCAAGATATATGGTTTTCACAATGCTTTTTTAAAAATATTTAGTGTCATAGTAATTAATAAAGGTCATGATCTATCTTGGTCATCAAATATCTAGACTTTGAAAATATGGTAGCTAGTGAGTTTTTGTGAAGTAATACACATGTGAAAAATATTTCTAATTACCAAATTAGTTAGCAACAAATTTGGCACATGTTGGATTTTTTATTTGAAGTAAGGAAAGTATGGAAGAATTATTTCATTAATTAAATATATCCTATTGATAAAACCTTATGAGTTTCATTTGGTGGCAAGTGCATCATAATGTGGGAGCATGTTAAAAAGTTATTTTATCTTTATGATCCCACTTTTTTCTTTGTAAATAAATTTACAGTTGATGAAGCCCTAACAATCTTAGCACATATATTGATGGTGTGACTTTTTTCATTTTTTTAATTCATAAATTCAATTTTATCCCTTCAAGTCCTTGTTAAGATAGAAGAGAAAAATGACCCAAATTTTGTTATTTCCACTTCAAGCAAGGTTATTTATTTTTTAGTTATATGATTCGAATGTATGCTTTTTCTCATCATTTAGTTTTGATAAAAATATTTTTTCAAAACATGAAAGGATATCATTATATACATGAATTGAAAGGTTTGCATCCCAATATAAAATGTTCAGCTCTATTGAAAACTAAAAAAATAATTTGGACTTTTATGACTGTAGTTTTTACAAAGGCTTATATTTTTTAAGACAAGGGGTCTATAAATTATGAAGATGATATTTTGGGTATGTTTTCAAAGTTTTGATGTATTTTGGTTATGATATATAAATCTTGATGAGATTTTGGGTTAATATTAAAATAAAGAGCATGTCTTATATCTATGCAATAGTTAATAATAATGCTTTGGTTATGAGTGTGTTATGTACAATACTTCTCTTTTTTAAACCAAGCATATTATTGCCATAATTTTTGGAATATTGATTCCAAAATTGTCAATTTTTGGGAATTTTTCATCATACGAAAACACATTCTTGCTATTCAAAATTCATTTTTTATCACTTTTAGAAAATTTTACAATGTTAAATTTGAAGGTCAAAAAAATTTCACTATAAGGCAAAAATAAGACAATATGGTAGTCATTTGAATGTCAATTTTAAGCTATTCTAAAATGTATTAGAATGGTCATTTTCAAAAAAAAAAAAGGTTGATTTGTATTAATATAGGTTTGATATTATATATTATCCCATAAAAAAAATTGTGTTGAGGATTTAATGTGAAATAATACATGGAAAGCAAAGGTAGATAATATCTTATTATATATTTGTACTTTAGATAACTTTTTCATAAATATTTCAAGGTTTGCCTCTTTTGAAGTTCATTATAAACCCTACCTTTTCATTTTGATTTCTCTCATTTTGGAGACACAAATATTTTACCTTGAATGGAGACTATCAGTTATGATATGAATTCTCATATATTTGCCATTTCACCCTTTGAAAAAGAAATCTTGACTTCATAAGTTAATTTTAAAGTTTAATTTTATCTTACCTTAAATATATTAGGTGTGTATTTGAAAATAGATGCAAGTTCGTGTTGAGCATAGTGATGCTACAACTTATTTTAAAGGTTAATTATTTATTGAAGAATTACTCATAATACTAAAAACTTGTATGATGGTAATCATTTGAAAGTTTTTCATATAGCTTTAGAAAATAGTGAAAAGATACAATTTTGACCAATGATATAAAACATAGAAGAAATATATTTTGATAATTAATCTATGGGATTTTTTTAATCCATAGAAATTTAGTGATGGTTTTAACTAATAAGTATTGAAATCTACAATGGTGAATGGATTTATCATTTGCTATAGAATTATGAGATGATTATTCATGTATTTTTAAAGATAATTTCTACATGAATTAAAACATTTTTATGAATATCATGTAATTGAAGACAATATACATTGATTTTAACTCTGCAACTAGTTGGAAAAGATGATATTTTGAAAAATATCGATACTTAATAAATTTATCATGAAAAATATTTAATTGGTATTTTTATTAATATTATTGTGTGTAAGTTTGGAATTCAGTATTAATTGAATTTAGTAAAATTCTTTCATTAAATTTTGTATGTCCAAGTGGGCCCCCACCCAACTTAGCTTGTGTGTGATTGGTCTATTCATTAATAATTATTTTTCAAGCCTTTATTAGATCACATTGAAAATATAATTTATTATTTAAAATATTGACTAATGACTTAATATAAAGTCAAAACTCACTTAACTTAAATAAAGTTATAACTAACTTTATCTTAATTTATTTAATTACCAATTATTAAAGACTAGTTATAACCAAAGTTATAACAACTTTTCAAAATGCCTTTTAAAAGACATAGATAAGGATTTTTGAAGGAGGAATTCACATAAGTACAAGAGCTCTAATAAATATCTGATATTGTGCTTATTTTCTATTTTAACAGTAGCTGAGATTGGGTATTGATTGTACAGAAACAAAATAATGCCTTCTCCAATAGTGAAGTGCCTCACTTGGTACAATCAGGTATATCTAGTTTGATTACTTATTTATAAGTGATTATTTGAAAGATAACCAAGAATTAACTCTTTTGATAGCTGTAAAATAATATAGTCTTATGTGTTTGGATCACATCTAAAATTTACTTTAAAATAATGAGTACTTCATACATTATATGACAAATTATTGGGTGTTATGGGTCTGCAACCCTCTCTTTCTCAGTAAACCAATCATGAAATACATGTGATTTCTATTACAATATTTTGTTATTTACGTGTGACTTAAGTTAAAGTTTATTTTAATTTTAATACTTTTTATGTTTTTTTTTTGGATATTAATTTCCTATAGTTTCATTTGCTTATTTATGAATTCTTTAATATTTTATTTCACTTTCTTTTATTTTTAGTGAATTGTCATTTATATTGTATTATATTTGATATTGTTTGATATTTTTATTTTGTGTATTTCTTTGTCTTTTTATGTTCTCTTTTATTTGTTAGTGTAATTTTTTTCAATAATTTGGATGTATAAGAGAGAAAGATAAGAAATGATGAAAATTAAAAATTAAAGGAAATAAAGAGATATATTAATCAGAGTATTTGACCTTCCAAGAATTATCTTCTTCCATGAGATTCACTCTATCAAATAAGGCCAATTACAATTATAAATTTTGATATATTTATGATTATATGATGATTTGATAATTAAATTATATAATAATTGATATATTATTTTGATGCAATAATAATATACTGGCAGCTATTTTATATTATTTATATTTGATTATAGATTTCAAATTTGAATCTTAGTTGATAGTGATTGAAAGATTACAATTTCATATCTAATTATCAGTTTATCTTCTAATTTTGAATTTAATATACTTTGAAAGATATTTAATTCCTTAGATTTGGTTAAGTATTTTTATTAATCTTAAACCCTTGCCTATTGATTTCTCAATCAATAGGTCCCCACGATTATATTGGTATGATTCCATTTTAACTTTTATGATAGGTAAATGGTTAGATTGGCTAACATAATAAATTTGATCATCCACAAAAGTCCTAACCCAATTTTAAAGCAATCAATCCAAGCCAAAGTTATCATTTTTAAAGTTTTATAATAAATATTAAAAAAATTATTCATTAAAAGAACATCATTTAACACATACACCTAACAAGAAGAACTACATGTGGTTTGACTTCCCTCTTAATAGTATTATATATGTAGGTAGCATTCAACCATTTATTTTGGATTGGTTTAAGTCAGCTCAACCCATAATTATTCCCCCTTTTAATGTTAAACTTAGTGTTAAAAATGGACCTATGGTTTTAAATAGAAGGAAAGAGGTTTTTTACATATCATGCATATAGTGAGCCTTGATATCAGAGCAAAGATCGATTACAAGTAGGCACAATAGCTTGTACTAAAAAAATATGCACTCTACACACAAATGAATAAAAACTATAGATTTTATCCCTTGGTTCAAGATTCCACAAATTGATGGATTTATTTTTAATGTTCTAGACACTCAATTCCTGATTTAAGAAACTCATAGTCAAATTTCAAGCATCTTGTCACATGCATTTAGTATCAAACCTGGACAAAATAATAAAAAACATTCATCATATTAATACCTTAGTATTTTCAATAATTATCAAGTGTAATTACTCAAATCATATTCTTCATTTTACATTCATATTAGTTTATTATTTTTATACTTTATAAATTCTAAACTAATCCTTAGTTTTATCTTGTTTAAATAACTAAATAAAAAATAAGGTAAAACATATAGGTGAACCTGTTTATATAGTGATTACATCAAACCCTATATCTCCCTTAGGGAGTCTTTATTTCTTTCTAAAATTTTAAATTTCTATATACAACAAATTTAATTTCTAGACCTAATTTTGGATTTCCACTCATTTACAAATTATGCATGGCTATAATGGATATACATAGTTTTTTTTTTTTTTTTTAAAAAAAATCAAGCCAACATTATAATCATTACATGTTTTAATTTAATATGAAAAATCCTTAACAACTATGTAATTTCATGGGTCAAACCTTTGTGTAATAATAACACTAAAATTAATAATGAACAATATTTAACCTTATTTAATTCATATTATTATGATATTTAATCGAAGTTACTTCTTATTACCATTAGGCACAAAATGGTATACAATACTCCTTTTGTTACTCTTCCCCAAAAACCTCAAGGTTATGATATCTACCATCCCTCAAAATGGGGCCATGTTGTTACTCTCCCAATAGGTAGGGTGACCCATTCTATAGTGCATACTGGACTTCATCAAACTATTTCTCTTCATTTCCCTCCACATCACACACACCACATTGATTGACTTTGTATGAATATAAAATTTGAAAATGATCATGAATGGGAAAAAATTAATATGGATACTAATGTTCATGGAATATTCGATGAAATATAATGAAGGGAATTAACTCAATATCTTAAAATGAATCCACACTTGCATGATGAATTATTATAAATAACCCAAGATGAAATATAAAATAATCCTAAGGTTATCACATCTAAATAATAACAACATGAAACATTCTTTGTTACTAATCTACCTTTTATAGTTATAGACTCCACCATAAGTCTTCAAACTACTAGTACCACTATTTTTCTTATGAATATGATGCCCACCCAAGGTGTGGGGACAACTCAAGATTTCCCCCAAATTTCCATGTTTATTCTTATACAATAAACCTATACATCCTATGATTTATACTCATGTTATATCATCATCACCTATTACATGATCCCTCAAGTAGATTGTACTAGCTCTAAAAGATAGGGTATTGAAATTAGAGTAGGGTTGTTCTAGATAAAATCATTTTAATGATTCTCATGATTTATTTCATAATCCATTATCTCTAAAAAAAATAATATTTTCCCCTATATATGGGTTTTATATCTCCTAATATTACATTATATGATGGTAAAGGTGATCTAGAGAAACACCTTATATCATTCCACATAGCAAGCTTAGATTATGCCTCTAATGAGAAGTTGTCGACTACGTTATTTCTATAAAGTATTAAGTACTGAATTTTTAATTGGTTTTTTAACCTACCATTTCTATCATTTAATACATTCAATCCTTTGTTTGATCAATTTATAGTATTTTTTTACACCAATATTAGTGATAAATTATCTTATGATGAAATCACAAAACTCAAGCAAGGATCTAATGATCCAATCAATGACTATGTGCTTCAATATAAGATGATTATTTATAAATTAAAAAACCTATTTTTGATAATTAATTAAAATAAATATTCAAACAAATTTTCTTTTCCCCTCTATATGAGTCTATTATGTTCAATAAATATCAATCATTTTATTACTTATGCCATGTAGTCAAGGATAGAGAAGTTAATCTCATTTCCATAAATAAAATAAAATATGTGCCTAATGCTCCAAATACTTCAAGGTAAAGTTTCAATTCAAGAAAAATTACAAGACTAAATAATATAGGTAATAGTTAATTTGGCGTCACAACATACTAATCTAATTTTCTTAACCAAACAACAAAAGGAGGAAATTTTCATGACTACCTCAACATTCTCATGAGTTTTTGAAAATATTACTAGAGTCTAAACTTATATCTCTCCCTCCACCCATTTAGGTTGATATGAATATATCTATACATAAGTAACATGAAAATAATGCATATTGTGACTACCATAGATGCAAGAGACATTCTAAAAATAGTTTTTGGACTAAAACATAAGATTTGGTATCTCATTGATGATAACACTATTTCACTTAAAACATATATGAGTTATTTATGACCACAACCAAATGGGAATGCAAATTTTAAATTTTTTTCCAATGTTTTTCAAGTCATGTGGAAATATAAGTTAAGACTAATTTTGAGGTACATATGGCTTACATTGTACATACTCCTATTAAATATTATATGCATCTCAAATCTACCAAAATAATAAGTATTTATGTGTCTCATGTGACCATTGAGGATCATATTATTATTATGATTTAGTATATAGAGTAATTCCAAAATAAATTCTAAGATATAATTTTAAGAGTTACCTTAATTTAAAATAAGTTGTTACATGCATAAAATCCAAAATATGCTAATGCAAATTGCATATTTGGCTCTCCATCCAAAACTCATGTGCCTAACAATACCTCATCTCAAGTATGGGTTAAGAATAAAAAATAATATAAAGATATTAAATAAATAATTTTGAATAAGAATAATAATAATCCAATTGAAATACTAAGACATTCCTAGAGACAAGTTGATAACTTTGTCTCCTATGCATCTTGAAAAGAGATCAAAATACTATTATTAATATTATCATAGAATGAATGGACATCATATGGATAATTTTTGGGGATTTGAATATAAAAATAAAAAATATAATTGATAATGGTTACCTTACATTTTATACTTAAATTAAATCACTATTTTATTCATGTACACCTTCTATAATCAAAAACCCCACTCAAATTACAGTTACATCTTCTAAAGAACAATTGGAAAAGGAAATGTTACATAAAGAGCCAACATATAAATAGAAAATCATTTATTTAAATATTTTAATCACAAAATAAGGGTATAAAATTAATAATGATAAACATATTGAATATCAATAGAAATTATTTAAAAAAAATTGTAATATGGCACAACTAGTTTGGCATAACCTACAAGAGATATGCAAGATGATTGGAAAAATATATCTAGACTATAGGATGGTGAGCGTAATTACGAAATTTATGATACATAATGTATATATGAGAATACATTTTATTATATTTTGGGTTGGCATAATCATAATCCATTATACATATCTTCTTGATGTTTTCTTGATGGCTTATTCTACTTACATTTCTATTTTTCATACTTGGCCCTTGTATTTTTATTGTTTATCTTTATTTTAAAATATATGAAATATATCCTAAAATCATACATTATAAAAAACTCATACTAGTGCACATTCTTATGCAACAACATTTTTTTCACCCCTAAATATAGATTTTCTGAATATGTTATGGATGACACTGAGCTTGCATGGTCACGTACATTTTAAGTATACATATAACATGATCATATATTTATTATTTCCCAATAATTTCATATTGATTTCCTTTGCTTCTTCCACATTGACATGATATTACATATGGTGCACATTATGCCTCAACATGTGTTACAGATTGTTCAAATCCCTACCATTCTTCTATTTCATAACCTTGATACTTATTCATTAATTATATATATATTCTAAACAATCCAAAATCAAGACGTAAGTATGACATGTTATCAACCTTGATTTATTTGTTTATGTTATATATCACATGTTTGGTAGATTATATATCCTCTTTAATACACATATGACTTTCAAAATATATATGAGTGCGATGTAGGACATATAGGTTATGCATGATACATGGCTGCATAGATGCATAACATCCCTTTACCTAGGAACCATGCCAATGTTGGGGTCATCTCATTCCATATGTTACATTGTTATAGATTATAACTGTCTATGACCTTTATGTTTATCATGTTGTCCTATATTAATTTATTACATATGTCTTTCTCTTGTGCATATTATTTACAATGCTGTATTTCATTGATATTCTAATTTTTTATGTTGTGACATTAACATGGATTGATGGTATAGACTATTTTAACTTAATTTATGATTTATTTTTTCTATTTCATTTCATAGGTTAATCATTGATTATGCTTACTTATGATATCATTTAATTGATTGTATCATTGTATGCCTCTTTATTTGGGCCATTGACCTTATGTGACATTTGATTATCCTTTGTGTATGGTCCTTGGCCTTGTGTGACATTTGATTTTTCATTGTGTGTATCCCTTGGGCTTGTGTGACATTGAGTGTTATTACATATGTTTCTATTGTGTGTATCATTTCCATGACATTGTGTGCTTATGGGTGGGTAATTCTGGGATTGTATTCTATGTTTATTGAGTTTGTGATGTTTTGATCCATATTATACACATTATTACATAATTTTTTATCCAATAGCTATATTAGTGATATTTACTACTACATGGCTAATTTCTATATATATCTTGACATCACACTTGTATACCTTTCACTACATGTTTCATAAATGCTTTGATGACACACTCATTATTATGATGACATGTTTTCCACATGTTAACATGTGCTTGTAATTTATTACATATTTTTTACATAACATGATGTAGGTAACTCTTTTATTTTGAGATGATTAATATGTAAGATACATATCTCACCTTAAAATGGGGTATATTAATGGTCTTGTCATAGAGATACAAGCCTCCATATATATAAAATTTAGTGTTTGGGATAGATTTCATGAAATATTGAGTTCATATTGATTCATATTATCATTATGATTCAAATTATGAGATAAATGTTTACATATTGAGATAAATTTTAGGGACATATCTAATGCATATGCCCACATTTTATAGGAACATTAATTATAGTTTTTTATATTTTTCAGATTTGAGACAAATGAGATATAAATGCATATCATTATATATCATATTGGCATTGATTAGATAAAATAATTGGGAAATAACATACTTTATAGGCACCCTATTTCAATTTTATACTTAATATCATGGCATTTATGGTACCAAAAAAATACATATTGAATCTATAAGTATTTATATATTCATGAGCCTATCATAGGCTCTCCAGTTAGTCTTAAGGTTCAAGATCACTTAAGTGTGTATTTTAGTTGAGATTGTATGCCTTAAATAGCCTAGCATTACTCTTAAAGGGTTGAGTTATTTATTTTCCTAGCCCATGGCCCTCACTTTCATTAATTTATCCATTGCGATATTATCACTATTGATTCTCTAAGTGCTTTACCAAGAAGCACAATTCTCCAAGTGTTTTATTACTAATAATAAATCTATAATAACTTTATTATAAATCCCAATTATCCATATGTTTCAATAAATATCATAATTATCCAATTATTTAATAGTAATAATCATCTCTAGCAATGTCAAAGGAAGCAACATAGTTCACCCACTTAGAGGTGTATTCCTTCCTCATTTTTTAATTTTCAAAAGCTTCAATTTCATTTTAAATTTCATTTTTATATATGTTAATTAATTACTACATAATCATTTTAGGTTTTTTGGAGTAATCTACACATTTTAAGCCTCCTCCCAAAGACAAAATGTGTTGTACACACTCAAGTAGATCTCTTTATCCTTTTACTCTTGCATTTTACTTTATTTCAATATTGGAATAAAAGGGGGATATTTATAGACACTAAAATCTAGTAGTAGACACTTATAAATATCAATATTGACTTACCTTCATGTTACATGACTTATGAAAACATATATATCTCTTATACACCCTAAGCTCACATATACATGTTTGATATGGGTCTAATATTCCTGATTTACTATTAGCCGCCTATATAAATTCCTTAATCTATACCTTAAATTCTCATTATAATATTTAGTATATTGAAAGATCATATCTCTTATAAAATTCTTATCGATTAAATGCCTATGGAATTTTATAGACACCCATTTTTTATGAACTCATCCTCGTACCAAATAATAGTCATTTTTCAAACTCCAAACATATTTAGGGTTTAGTCTATACATTTCACACATTGGTGGTGTGACAAATTACTTAAATAGTTCCATATAAATACATAATATTTATAATCCCATTGGATTATATAACACTCCTCAAAGATACATCTATACATTGATACACATTCAAAGGTACTTCCCTTAACTAATAAATTCATAAATTAGTTATAATGAGTAGGTCATAACCAAATTCTAAATCACTTGAACCAAGACAAATTTTCTATTTTTAAATTTTAAAAAGATAGATTACAAGTTGCATTCATTAAATTAGCACCAGTAAATAGATACACCTAATAGGGAGAACTACATGTAATTTGGCTTCCCTCTTTAGAGTATTGGATATGTAGGAAGTGCTTAACCAATTATTGGGGATTAATTGAGGTCAAATAAAAACATTATTATTACCTTTTTTCAAGACTAAAGCTACTGTCAAAATTGGACCTAGGGTTTTAAAGAGAAGATAAGTTTTTTAGTTATTGTGCACTCAATTAGCCTTGATATATGTGTATGTTAAAACTTATATATATAAATAAAAACTAAAAATTACATTAGTTCCTACTATAATTCAAAACATAAACCTTTTAATGATAAAATGAAAGAGATGAATAATTTACCTTCACCTACCAATCAAAGAATCTCTTTTGTTGAGTGGATTTTCTCATATAATGTTGAAGGATTGTGGTTGATTCAATGGACTTGTGCAATAATTTTAGTATCATACGCCTATAGTGAGTGATGGCCAAGATGATAAATATTTCTCCAAGTTTTTCCCAAGCTCAATGCATCTAATATTTTTCCCAAGATGCAAGATTTTTTAATATCTTGAAGTGGTTGTCAAAATGAAGTATGAAAGGGGTTACAAATTCTTGGATAGGAGAATGGATAGTTGGGATTAATCTAAATTTATTTGTATACATTTATTTTGAATGGATGAGATTTCATTTTTATTGAATGAGGAAGTTGAGTATTATGAGTTGGTTGATAGAGTTGAAGGAATTGGTTGGCTAGTTTAATGAGTTGTTTGAATGGTTTAATAATTTAGTTAAGGGACTTGTTTGACTAGTTTTATGAGTTGGTTGAAGGATTTATTTATTTATTTTAATTAATTTTATGTGAATGAAATTAGTTAGGAGTCAATTAACTAAATAATAGTGATAAATTTAGATAATTTTTTGTGGGGTGATGTTAGTGGGATTAGATAGGATTATCTGACTAATAATTATGATAATTATGATATTTATTGAAACATATGGATATTCAAGATTAGAGAATATTGTTTTAGTGTCTAAGGACTTATGTTAGTGTCCTTATATGGATAAGGATCTTGAGACTTTTGGGGATGCTATGAGGAGGATTTAGGGTTTTGTAGATGTGTTCAAGAGATTTTGATCATTTTTTATGTCATTATTTGGTTGTATATTCTCCAAAACCCTAATGAACACCTACACACATAATATAATAATGGAATAAAATTTGAAAGGAAGGGGAAAAGATGGGTTATGGGATATCACAATCATGCAAGATATAACCCATGTTATCATGGCTATTGCCTACATTAACCCCAATAATAGGGGTCTCAAATCACATGTGGTTCTTCCTTAGGGATCGTGTATAATCAATGCATGTGGAATGTTAGGATGACTTTTGCTTAGACCCTGATTTGATCAAGCATGCAATTCTATGTGTGTTTTTTTATTAATATGCAAAGTTTTGATATATATTATTGACTAATTTTTAAGTAATTATGTCCAAAATAGTAGGTGTTAGATGTAAAATACCTTGTGAGGATATTTATATATAAGTAACTTTATTGGACTATGAGACACTTTTTCATGGGCTAACAATGTGAAAAATAAAGATAAAATCATAAGGAGAGACTCAAGGAAGGGTAAGGATCCATGACAAGTTAAAAATTGACCTTGGACACTAGCACATTGCACTAGTGTTCATGACCACTTTAGTGTCTTGGGACTAAAAACATATTATTGACTATGGAAAATAGTCTATGGGGGCATTATGATTGGGATATCATGATATAGGACCACTAGAGGTATATAAAATAGTATAAATAAGTATTAATAAAGATCAAAAGACTAAAATGACCATGTGAACAAGACTCACATTCATCATTAAGACCTTTTCATGAAATAAAAACAAAAAACATAGTATTTGTGTTTGCTTGACCAAATTAGGCTGTGTATATTTTCCTCTTTTATTATAGTAATGCAATGAAATTAAACTATTAAAGTAAAATAAAAATAAAATTTTTACATATACTTCCTTATGTGGATGTGGTCTAGACCTGACCCACTTCTTGGCTAGATAAGTGGATAGGAGATGGAATGATTTATTTGAATGAAGAATCCATAATGTGGGTGCCCCTTGTATACTGAATCTGAGTAATGAATTAAATTATGAGGAAAAAATCCCTATTTTCCCCTACCTTGATATGTGAACCAAGTCTGAGAATTAATCTATAGATGTGGAGAAACAAGACATGTTTTCCCCCACTATGATTTTTGAATTGAGTCTGATAAGTAATCTATAAATGTGGATAAACAAGACCTTCTTTCCCCCACTTTGATGTGGAAATTGAGTCTAAGAATTAATCTATAAATGCAGAGAAATAATCCCTATTTTCCCCCACTCTGATGTGTAAATTGAGTCTAAGAAGTGAATCTAAGAAGTAATCTACTCAAAGGTTAAACTATTACTTGGCCTTTATAATCTATAGGTCTGGTGACAACTATAAATCAACCACTAAATTATCTATATGACCCAACCTGGTGAAATCCTAATGACATTCTAGTGATAATATACATGTGATTTGATAGTTGACATATGGAGAATGGTATAATTTACCATTATATTTGTATAACCTAGTGAAATCTCTGAGGTCAAGGACATGTGCCTTACATCATTCCCCCAAACCTAATATTTGAGTAATATAGTTGTGTATCTAAACATCTAAGCCAATCTATGTATATGAGTATCTAAGCCAATCTATGTATCTAAACTTATCTATGTATCTAAGCCAATCTATGTATTTAATCCAATCTATTTATTTAAGCCAATCTATGTATCTAAACTAATCTATGTATCTGATCTAATCCATGTATTTGATATAATATATGTATATGAACCAATCTATGTATCTAAGCTAATCTATGTGTCTAAATCAATATATGTATCTGATCCAATCTATGTATCTGATTCAATCTTTGTATTTGAGCCAATTTAAGTATCTGAGTATCTAAACCAATTTGTGTATCTGAGCCAATCTATGTATCTACACCAATATGTGTATATGAGTAGAATTGTATCGATATAAATAGTTTGTATATGTCACCCTTTTGGTGAGAGACAAACCTTAGGTAAGGTTATTAAACCAAAAGTGATATCAATATGCATATTAGTGATAGTTAGCATTGATAATAAGAATTTAAGATCGATTATTTTGGTGATTGTAGAGGAATAATTTGTAATCTAAGTTTAGGATAAATGTATGTTCTATATTGTGTTTGTTAAGAAAGTATGATTTTTATCATTTTCAGATTCAAATCAATTAGATATAAGTGTAATTTATATAATGCATGGGATATCATCATCAAACCACACATACAATAAATGGATCACAAATTATATCTATGATTTTTGAAATATTGTGATTGGAAGATTTTGGTATTAGTTGGAAAAATTTGTGCATAGGGTCAACCTTGGGTAGGTGGCACTATTAAAACATAGATTAAATAGGTTGATTGATTGATTTTGAAATTCATTTGAACCTTTTAACATGAGTGAATTTTTTTCTAAGCCTATCAAATATGCCGAGGAGATGAGGAGAAAAAATGACCCACTATGAAGTGGTGGAGGCACTCATCTAGACCAAGGAGGAGGTTAGCCTAGTAAGGAACCTATCATTTTATACGTTTTTGAAACATTTTTGTTTATCATTTTTTATGAATTTTAGGTAGTTTATATCCCTTTTTAGAAGGGTTGTGGTAGTTTCCAATGGACCATGCTAGTGTCTTGAGTTGTCTCACTACTATCTAGGGGATACACTACTATCTAGTGGTAGTGTCTAACAATACCACTAGTGTCTGATGTAGCACAAATTTTAAATTTTGATTCTGATTTGTTTAAAAATTGTTTTTGCATGTGTATATGTCATTTGGAGATGTTAATCTCAATTTTTTTTGCATTTTATAGGTGGATGTATATATGATGGAGTTCTATAGTGACTAGATGATAAAGTGCTTATGTAGATTACCCCTAATAAATGATGAGAGGGTAGTTATTGATAGGGCTAGTTTGGGTTATGTGGCATCACTTACACTGATGCTTTGGGATTTCCATATGATGACTACCTTGTGTGAGTAAAGGAATGTCAATACCTATACATTTTGGTTTCCCACTGGGGATATTACTATGACTTTAGAGGATGTATATAGGATATTGAGAGTTCCCATTATTGTTTAGTAAACTATATTATAGGAGGTTGTTAGATATAGAGCTATAGATTGGACCTCTAGGCATTTTTGGGTATACTTATAGGGACCTATCATCAAGGGAGTTGTAGTGATTTTTTATTATCAGTGATTTTTATGACTAATGTTCCATAGTTGTGGAAGTTTCTTGTAGTGTTATTGGCTTCATTCACTATACTGGATGGTAGCAGGGTATCCATTTCATATGAGATGCATGGGATTTTACATGATATATAGGAGACCAAGACTATATACTTGTAGGGTCACACCATGATAACCCACTTGTATTGAGATTTGTACCATTTTACTTAGGAGTTTTGTGGTGAAGTTATTAGATCTTCTACTTTGTTACACTATTGGGCCTATGATCACATTTTAGTGGCTAGACCTGAGGGGTTTATATGTGTATATTGGTTATACCCATTGGTATTTATAGAGAGATGGACTAGCATAGCTTCCATATGATCAAATAACACTATGCATGATCATCAGCTATTAGATTGAGTGATAGCTAGAGATATCATTTGGAGACCCTATAGGGAATTTTAGGGATGACCCAAGGATGAGATTCAGTTGAGATAAGTTTGAGTGAGTTGTTGGTTGCATGACCATTGGGCCAATTTTTTTGAGATATTTTAGTATAGCATGTGACACAATAGTTTAGTGTCACTTAGGATGTGTCACCCACACCATGAGTGTGGTTGAGAATTTATTGAACCCTTGTAAGGCTAGGCAATAGATTGAGACCCATAGTAGTTGATTTGGTTCCTATTCTAATGATAAATTGAGATCATGTGTGTTGTCCCCAAAAATAGACTTCTCATTTTTGGGACAACATGTGAACTATTTTAGTTCAACAGACCAAAATAATCTCTTCCCTTCTCAGAAATTTGTTCTGAGCTTTCAAATTCCTCATTTTTCAATCTTTTTAGAAATCTACGAACTCTGCAGGCTTGAATCTATAGACTTTACAGGCTTGAATCTATGGACTTTGTAAGAAGAAAATCTATGGACTCTGCAAGCCAAGCTATATGGGCTTTGCAGTTGATTTCTATGGACTCTGTAGGAAAGAAGCAAGCTCTCAACACTTAGGCAATTTCAAGGTTGGTTCAATGACAAGGTTCAACCAAAATGTCCACCAGCAAGCTTCAAAGGAAGGATTGAACATTGAATCATTAAACCTTGAACCATCTTGGTTCAACATCATTAGCAAGAGTTAAACGCATTTTTCAAGGTTAAAAGTTCAACTGATTCAAGGTTCAACAGCTTCAAAACACTTATCAAAGAGAAGAAGGATTGAACCATTGAACCACTTTGGTTAAAAGGTTCAATGTGTTCAATGGTTCAATAGGTTCAAGGACCAATGGTTCAATGCATTTGGTTCAAAAAGATCAAAAGGACTTAGCCAAATAAAAAGAATGAACCGATTGAACCATTGAACCTTGAACCAAAAGGTTCAACGAGTTCATAGGTTCAAAGGTTCAACCTGTGCGATGAAGATCAAAGAGCTTATAAAGAACAAGGAAGTGATAGACAAAGGATGAACCAATGAACCGATTGAACCTTGAACTGAAACATTTCAAAGTTTAATGGTTCATGGGTTCAAAGGTGGCCTCAAGTAAAGAAAGAAGCAACATGGATGATTCCAAAGGCAATTTCAATGAAAGTGATGGTTCAACTAGAGAGCAAAGAAGTGCTTAAGCAGGGAAGCGATGGACCAAAAGCAATAGAGTGAAACAACGAAGTGATGAACCAATGAACTTTCAAATGGTTCATGGGTTCAAATTTTAACATGGTTCAAGCGGTTAGCGACCATTGACGGCCCCCCAGATGTCAAATTTAAAGTAAGGGAATATCTATTGAAATTCAAATAACGTGTGAAACTTGAAGGAAGAACCAAGAGAATGGCTAAAAAGATATCCCATGAGATTAAATACTAAGAAGAGACAAAGCTGGAAAAGATAAAACAAAGAAGAGACAAAGAGGGAAATATCTACATAGAAGTTATTCTGGTAGCTGGAATAGTCTACAGATTAGATTTTCGAGCTTGCAAATATTGAAGGCATGGCTTATTGGTCTCCTTTAGAGTAAAGACAAATTGGATAGTTGTGTAGACATCAAGGAAAGGACCAAATAGTCCATACCAAGGAAGAGACATATTAGATGAATTGACACGCCATAGTTAAGGCAATGCATTATTCCCAGCATGGTCCCTCCAGACAGAATTGAAGGTGCATTGAAGGCATTGACTGTAGCATGGGCCATCCCATGGGAGAGAGTGTGAAGCATTACTTGGTGGATATATATTATAATCTCTTTTATTGTTTTAAGGAGATCTTCCCAATACAGGAGTGAAACTCTACCCAGCTAAAAGAAGAATACTGAGACTTTGAGCTTAGATTGTAATTTCATTTCATTTTCTTTGAGTGAGAAAGCAAGTTGTTTGTAGACTTTGTGCTATTTTGGCTTGTATCATTTTAGAATATTATTCTTATGTCTATTTTATGAATGTGTTCTTGTTTATTTAATTTGGCAAGCAAATTTAGTGAAAGTAATAAGGAAGGTGTCTTAAAACTAGTTATTTTCAGACTTTGTGCTGACATAATTATTTTCAGTGTGTGTTTTTATTTTCTATTTCTGTTTAAAGGACCTTGGGATGAATTTGTGCCCCCATTGTTCTTCATATCTAACTCTTGGGTAGTCAAGGTGGAGACTTTGTGCTACATATTAGATTGATGGTTGTTATGACCTTGGTACCTAGCTACTTGTCACTACCAGAAAGATTCATGTTGTTTGCAAAAACAAGCACTTCTGAAAGAAGAGAAGTGCCTTCTATTGCTTCATCAGGATTTCTACTATCCAAGAAAAGATATGGCTCTTGGCTAAATGTTACTTTTAAAAGAAGAGAAGTACCTTCACCAATCACCTAGGATTTCTCCTCTGTTTGTTAGCATCATCTCTAAAAAAAGAGAGATGGATGGTTTATCCCACCCCTGTGTCTTACTTTTAGCTTATATTTATAGTATATAGTGCTGCATATTTAATAAGGAACCTCCCCTTGATGAGAGGAGAGATTTTTTCCCTATTTATGTAGTAAAATTGCACACATGGATGACCAATCTCCCTATGTTGTGGTGATAGGAACTATTTTTCTCACCAGTTAGCTGGTTGACAAAATATTCACCCAATAGTTTTTGGCAACTCCGTTGGGGATGAACATGCAATTTGAAGCCTCAAGTTTCAGATTAAAGTAGTTCTTCCCTTATCCATTATATAGACTCTAGCGTATATGCTCCATGTCTTACCCATTATCCATTTATAGCCTTACCATTTTTCTCCATCTCCATTATTTTATCTAGTCTGTAAAACTAGAGTTGTTGGAAAAGAGTGCACAGTTTGAAGCCTCAAGCCTCAAGCTGAAGTAGGGCCAGTTCTTTTCCATTTTTGTTCTACAATCTGTCCACTCCACCTAGATTTGTTATCCCTATTTTTCATAATTAAATCATGGCAGTTCGAGGCCCCTGGGGTAACTCTTTTATCCCACTCAACTTGACTCCAACTCTGCATGAACTTCCATGTATCTCAAGAAAGAACTTCCCCAAATTATTTGGAGATGGGAGAGTTCACCCTGATGAACACATTACAGCCTTCATCATAGCCTGTGGTGCGATATGGGTGGAATTTGAAGACATGGTAGTCAAGTTTTTTGTGGAGACCCTACAAGGTGCTGCTGTAGAGTGGTTCTACCTTCTGCATGTGAGATTAGTGACAAACTAGAATAACCCAAAAGCCAAGTTCAAAGCAAGGTTCAAGCCCATAGAGGGTGCCCATGCCTTGCTAGCCTAGCTCACCTAGATGAAGAAAGAGCCTCATGAGCCTATGAGGGATTTCATTTCCAAGTTTGAAAAGCTAAGAAACAGGATTCCTATAATTGCTCAAACAACACCTAAAAACCTCAAATGATTCTTCATCAACTCACAGCTTCCTAAAGTGAGTTTTCTATTGAGATGTGCTGGCCACATAAACCTGGAGGCTACTCAAGACTTGGATAATGAGGTAGAAGATGACCTTATCTTGGCAAGAAAGATAAGGAGAGATCTAAATAGAGGTAAACCCACTTCATCTTCTGAATACTCACCCATAGCCACCACTGATCAAATAGTGCAAAATCTAGAAAATGAATTGCTAGCCTTGAAAAGACAAATGGCCCAAAGTATGTATACTCCTCCTAATTGAGATATGCCAAGGAGGACATTTTAGAATCAATCATATCAAGGCAATGCTACCAAGAATCAAGGGCAGCCAAATCATCTTCCTCCCCCATAGAGGAACCTTGCCCTTAAAGCACCTCCAACTGACTCAACAGTTAGATATTTGGAAACAAAACATGATTTCTCTTTCCAACCTAAGTTTGATCAATAAAATGACACTGGTCTCTTCATGGAGGATCAAGAAGAATCAGCTGGCAACTCCCACATTGGTTTCCAAAATTACCAAGATGAACCTAGAAGTAAAGGTGAAGCAGTTAAGGGATCATACGCAATATTCACCTGGTCCAAGAATCAGTTAGCCCAGCAAGCTGATAAAGAAAGAATAGAGGATCGAGCTCAACCTGCAATCACAATTTCCAAACAAGGAAGTTCTCTACCTTTCTAGCCAAAGGACCTAGTGGTTGCCAAAAAGGTAAGTACATCAAACATTTTTGCACCTTCTACTTCAAATTCATAGACCAATCCTCCCCCTCCCAAAAACTAAAAGGATGAACTCACATCCCCTCTTCCAAGTCCATTTCAGTCATCTGACATAATTGATCATGTCAATAAATCCAAAATTCAAATGACTAAATTTGAATTCCTGCAAGCCAATCCTAAGCAGTTGGACATTATTGGAGAACTAAGTATGGACCTGTCTGAGGCCAAATTTGTGGTCACCCAAATGTCAGCCCCTATATCTCAAATTTTGTTTGAACCATCAGGAAGGGGTAATTACTTCTTGACCATAGAGGATGCTCATGTCTCAGCTGATGAAAGTCATGTAGCTGGCAATCTAGGATTTGATCCAAACAAGACATCAGAAGATTTGGTAGGGTGTATTACAAATCAAAAAGGATCTTCCATCTCTAATGAAGAGAAATCTGATAGAAGATCAACTTCTGATGATGCTTGGATCTTGGAGTCTGATGGCAACAATTCTTCGACTAATGTTGGAGCTGGGACTATGTTGATATCTCCTCAAGGAGATATTTTTCCTTCATGCAAGTTGTAGTTTAGCAACACCAACAACATAGCTAGATGTGAATCTCTATTGCTCAAATTGAAGATTGCTCAAGATGAAGATATCAAACTCCTTCACACCAAAGGAGATGTTGAGCTGATGGTTTATCAGGAGTTTGATACTGACAATCAAAACATGTGCTGGACTGAACTAGCAGAACAACAAGCTATGGTAGTGGACCATACTACTGTACTCCAAACTAAGCAAAAGAAACTCTTCATGAAGAGAACAAGGAGTTATAGTTTTTAGAGAGAATACCACATCTTGCCATGGAGCAAGAAGAGAAAGCAATAAGGAGTGCACAAAAAATGTGATTCCTGGTGGAGAGTTCCATTCACCCGTCACCGATTATGGGGACAAAATGGTTTCTTGCTAGTTTATTAATATGGGATGCCATTTTCATTATCTCACAATGGGTAGAATCTGAATCACTTCAATTCTTGAAGTATCATATAAGTTCACCTGTATATATGTATATTTGTATAGTCTTTGTTTCTGCTTTGTGTTGTTCATTTTCATTTTTTGGAACCTTTCTTTTTGGGTAGCATGACTTTGTAGTCCAATGGCACACTTCAAGTCACTAGATATTTTAGTTTCTACTCCCCTCAGCTATTCCAAGTTCTCATCTGAAAGAAGTTCCCCAACTGGAGCTAGTTGTTGTCCCCAAAAATAGACTTCTCATTTTTGGGACAACATGTGAACTATTTTGGTTCAACGAACCAAAATAATCTCTTCCCTTCTCAGAAATTTGTTTTGAGCTTTCAAATTCCAAATTTTTCAAGCTTTTTAAAAATCTACAGACTCTAAAAGCTTGAATCTATGGACTCTATAGGAAGAAAATCTACAGACTCTGTAGGCCAAGATCTATGGGCTTTGCAGGTTGATTTCTACAGACTCTACAGGAAAGAAGCAAGCTCTCAACACTTAGGTGATTTCATGGTTGGTTCAATGACAAGGTTTAACCAAAATTTCCACCAATAAGCTTCAAAGGAAGGATTAAACATTGAACCATTGAACCTTGAACCATCTTGGTTCAACGTCATCAACAAGAGTTAAGCACATTTGTCAAGGTTCAAAGTTCAACCACTTCAAGGTTTAACATCTTCAAAACACTTATCAAAGAGAAAAAGGCTTGAACCATTGAACCGTTGAACCATTGAACCACTTTGGTTCAAAGGTTCAATGGGTTCAATGGTTCAACAAGTTTAACGATCAATGGTTCAACACATTTGTTCAAAAAGATCAAAAGGACTTAGCCAAATAAAAAATGAACCGACTGAACCGTTGAACCTTGAACCAAAAGGTTCAACAAGTTCACATGTTCAAAGGTTCAAACAGTGCGATGAAGATCAAAGAGCTTAAAAAGAACAAAGAAGTGACAGATAAAGGATGAACCAATGAAATTATTGAACCTTGAACTGAAAGAGTTCAAAGTTCAATGGTTCATGGGTTCAAAGGTTCAAAGGCAACCTCAAGCAAAGAAAGAAGCAACATGGATGATTCCAAAGGCAAGTTCAATGAAAGTGATGGTTCAACCAGAGAGCAAAGAAGTGCTTAAGCAGGGAAGTAATGGACCAAAAGAGATAGAGTGAACCGATGAAGCGATGAACCAATGAACTTTCAAATGGTTCATAGGTTTAAAGTTCAACACGGTTCAAGTGGCTAGTGACTATTGATGGCCCCATAGACGTCAAATTTAAAGTAAGGGAATATCCATTGAAATTCAAATAAAGCATGGAACTTGAAGGAAGAACCAAGTGACTGGCTGAAAAGATAGCCTGTGAGCTTAAATTTTAGGAAGAGACAAAGCTGGAAAAGACAAAACAAAGAAGAGACAAAGAGGGAAATATCTACATAGAAGTTATTCTAATAGCTAGAATAGTCTACATATTAGATTTTCAAGCTTACAAACATTGAAGGCATGGCCTGTTGGTCTCCTTTGGAGTAAAGACAAATTGGATAGTTATGTAGACATCAGGGAAAGGACTAGATAGTCCATACCAAGGAAGAGACATATTAGATGAATGGACATGCCATAGTTAAGGCAATGCATTATTCCTAGCATGGTCCCTCCAGACAGAATTGAAGGCATAATGAAGGTGTTGACTGCAGCATGGGCCATCCCATGGGAGAGACCACCAAGCCTTGTTTGATGGCTATATATTTTAATATCTTTTATTGTTTTAAGGAGATATTCCCAATATAGAAGTGAAACTCTACCCAGTTGAAAGAAGAATATTGAGACTTTGAGCTCAGATTGTAATTTTATTTCATTTTATCTGAATGAGAAAGCAAGTTGTTTGTAGACTTTGTGCTATTTTGTCTTGTATCATTTTAGAAGATTATTCTTATTTCTATTTTTTGAATGTGTTCTTGTTTATTTTATTTGGCAAGCAGAATTAGTGAAAGTAACAAGAAAGGTGTCCTGAAACTAGTTATTTTCAGACTTTGTGCTGACATAATTGTTTTCAGTGTGTGTTTTTATTTTTTGTTTCTATGTAAAGGACCTTGGGATGACTTTGTGCCCCCATTTTTCTTCATATCTCACTCTTGGGTAGTCAAGGTGGAGACTTTGTGCTACATCTTAGATTGCTGGTTGCTACGCCCTTGGCACCCAGTTACTTGTCACTACCAAAAAGATTCCTATTGTTTGCAAGAATAAGCACTTCTGAAAGAAGAGAAGAACCTTCTATTTCTTCATCAATATTTCTACTATCTAGGAAGGGATCTAGCTCTTTGCTGAATATTACTTCTGAAAGAAGAGAAGTAACTTCACCAATCACCTAGGATTTCTCCTCTTTTTGTTAGCATCATCTCTGAAAAAGAGAGATAGATGGTTTATCCCACCCCTGTGTCTTTCTTTTAGCTTATATTTATAGTATATAACACTGCATATTTAATAGGGAACCTCCCCTTGATGAGAGGAGAGATTTGTCCCCTATTGATGTAGTAAAACTACACACCTGGACGACTAATCTCCCTATGCTGTGGTGATAGGAACTATTTTGCTCACCAGTTAGCTGGTTGATAAAATATTCACCCAAAAATGTGTTGGATGTAATTTATGTAGATTATTTGGGGGTGATCGATGCCTTCATAGTATGGTGGATGAAACATAGATGGCCACCACTTTTTCTAGGAGACTAGGATATCATGGAGGATGTGTTTGATGTGGGTCCTCTTAGGGTAGTTGAGGAAATGTTATTAGTATAGATTTATGTGTTTGATTTTATTTATTAATTGACTTATTGATTAAATTTCTAATGAATTAATTTGGAGTGTGTAGGTCTAGGAGATGACAAGTACTAGGAGACCATTATTGAGGTTGCACTGTGAAAGCTGACATGACATATCCCTAATGATGTCATGGATGATGGGATAATGGAGAAGGACATAGGAGTTTCAAGTGTTCATGCTCACCTTTTTTATCAAGAAACCATTTACACCACTATATATAGGTGAGTAGCTGTTAATAGGGATGAGGCACATACTGATCTATAGAGGAGAGCTATGACTACACCCAATGTTTTGGGTGGGGTAGGTAGAAATATTATGGATGATTATATTCATTTATAGTGATATCATGGATATTGTTTAGTTTATGTGGTCATGTTACAAGATATAGTGTGGAGACATGGGTCTCAATTTAGATCTAGATGGGATGCATGAGCATTTGGCTCTATTGTGTATGTATCTGAGAGTGAGGGGGAAGAGGCTGGTCTTGATGACCAAGCTCTTATTAGAGTGACTCTATATTATTTTACTAAAACTTGTTTTGAATTATATATATGGAGTTTTTGTTATATGGGTATTGTATTATTTGTCATTTTTATTTGTGGCATTGTTTACTTGATTATGTGTTTGATTTATGTATTGCTCATGTGTTGAGATATAAATGTTTTTGTTAAACTAAATAATGGTAATTGGTTTCTCATATGTATATGTATGAGTGATTAGATATGTATATTGGATTGGGAATGTTAGATGTTTGTGTTAGTTGTTATAGAAGTATCATAGTATATTTGAGTGTTGATCATGGAACTATGGCCTATAGGTTATGAATACCACATGTAGGGTAAATATATGGCCATACTGGTCATGTTTTGTAGATTTAGAAATATATTATATAGCTAATATTTCTTGTGGTGCATTGTTTTTAGCTATATGTGTAGACTATGTAGTAAATAGCTTAATTGGTTGTCATACTGAAGTTGTGTTCTTCTCTCTATGATATATAGTAAATATATTTATCAATTGTCATATTGAAATTGTGTCCTACTCTCTGTGATCACTATAAAATATCTTAATTGTTTTTCATACTAAAACTATGTTATACTCTCTCTCATATCTAGAAAATATATTAACTAATTATCATACTAAAACTATGTTCTACTCTCTATGATTTCTATAAAATATCTTAATTGGTTTTCATACTAACATTGTGTTATACTATTTTTGATCTATAGAAAATATCTTAATTGGTTTTCATATTGAAACTTTTCATTGAGTTTATTTCCATTTTTTACCATGTTACTGTTGACCAAATTTGACCATGTAGGCCAAATTGGGACCCCTATAGGTAATAACTTATTTTTTAGGTGTTTTAGGGATCTAATATTATGTCATAATGGTGTATTATAGGTCATTTTATGTCATTTAATGTCACATTAGCCTTGGTCTTGGTCATTTTAAATATTTATGTCTTTTTGAGTCATTTTGGGGGTCAAAATAGAGCATTAAATGAGTTGTATGGCCTCCTTGGGAAATGTGAAGGTGTCAAAAAGTGATGTCACACCCCATGTGTCTTAATAAATCTTAAGTAACTATTTATAACTAAAAATTGGTGGGTTATTTTTAAAAATAAAGTTTTCTTGGAAAAAAAGAGCATTTAATGTGGTGTACAAAATTATACAGACTCCTATAGTGGAGAAAATATATTAACTAATTGCCATACTAAAACTATGTTCTACTCTCTCTATTTTCTATAAAATATCTTAATTTATTTTCATACTAACATTGTGTTATACTTTTTGTGATCTATATAAAATATCTTAATAGGTTGTCATATTGAAACTTTTGGTTGAGTTTCTTTCCATTTTTTACCATGTTATTGTTGACCAAATTTGACCATGTAGGCCAAATTGGGACCCCTATAGGTAAAGACTTGTTTTTAAGGTTTTTAATGGAACTAATATTATGTCATAATGGTGTATTATAGGTCATTTCATGTCACATTAGCCTTGGTCTTAGTCATTTTAAATATTTATGTCTTTTTGAGTCATTTTGGGGGTCAAAATAAAGCATTAAATGAGTTGTATGGCCTCTTTGAGAAATTTCAATGTGTCAAAAAGCTATTTCACACCCCATTTGTCTTAATAAATCTTAAGTAACTATTTCTAACTGAAAAGTGGTGGGTTCTTTAAAAAAAAGGTAGTTTTCTTGTAAAAAATGAACATTTAATGTGGTGTACAGAATTGTATAGACTCCTATAGTGGAGGTAATTTTAAGAGTTTCCTTTGGTTTTCCATACACTTACTCCATTTATCATCTTTATTATAAGCTTCAAGAAATGAATAAAACTACTTCTCTCTTCTTTCGCTAGGTTTGGCAAACAAGAATGGCCCTTACGTTTGTGCTTAGTATAGTCAACAAGAGAGGTTTCAATAAAAATGATCTTGAGGGTGTCTTTTAAACTCAATAATATTAAATTTGATGTTTTTTTGTATAGGAATGGTGTTCTTTTCCTTATGAACCATTCATAAGAAGTTAGACTATCTAATTTGCTTGCTAATCTATGTACCCTATAGGTTTTTCTTTGGTTTGGATAAATACATATAATTAAACTACTAAAATTGATTACATAGGTCTTATAATCCCATATAACATGTTCCCCATCATTTCTTTTCAATTTTAGATTTTATTTTATGAGCCAATCATCTCAAGTTCACAGACTAGTCCTATTTTATGTAGCAAGCAAGTTTCCACCACTTCCAATGTCTTCATGTCTTGGTAATGGTGTTAAAGGATGGTGATGGTTTGTATTAATGTTTAAAATTTTGTTTTTCTTTAATTTTATTCTCATTATCCAATAAATTCTCCATTAGGGTGAAACCATAAAGAATCATCTTGTCAGTTTACTCTATGACTATTATACATAGTCGACCATGGTGAATTATGTGTATGAAGTTGTCTCACTTTGAAAGTGAGGTTTAGAAACTTGAATAAATATTTTTATATCACCATATGTCATTTTATCCCTTTGTAATATCCTGTATTTTTTCATAAAGTCATATTCTTGTTCATTGCCTAAACTCACAGTCTCCTGTCATTAACACACACCTTCAACTATCTTCATGGAAGCCCATTATATCAAGAGAGAGTATCTGAGATAATTAATGTATTTTATAGTAATAATATTCCATTTTAAACATTTTTAAAAGTCCCAAACATCATTTAAAATCACAAATCATGCATACTACTTGAAGTTTCCTCACTACCTATATATGAAATATGCACCTACATGTGGCATGGTAGAGATATATAGGTACTTGTATGAAGAATATTGGACAATTTGAAACTCTTTAAGAGTCCTAATATTTTGTGTGAATTAGTAAATACATTATTGAATTTTTATTTTAATAAATGGGAGTGAAATCCTTGATCAAGGGTGAAGTGATTGAGTTTTGGGACACAATCCTGAAAGTGTGAAAATAAAGCACGTGACAGTTTTGTGGAAGTCATATAACAAGGTTGATAAGACTATTGATTCATCTATATGTTCTTTCATTGTATACCATACATAGGAAAATATCCATGTAAAATATGGAGGGTAGATATTTAGTGGAAGATATAAGTTAGAGGTCTTAAATTTGCCTATTTATGCATTAAAAACTCAAGTAGTGATCACCTATAGGATTGAGCTCAAATAGACCTATTCCCCTTAGGTTATAAAAATAGATCATGTTCCATGATTGAATGGTTCAGATACATTAAATTAGTAATTATTATCTAAAATATCATCAAAATGAGGTGATATACTATGTTTTAGGCCTCATATATACCTATAGGTGTACCTAATTCCAAAAATTATTTACCTACAACCAAGAGCCATCTTCCATATCATTCATGATGAGGAGTTTGAGCATGGAGATATCAATTTTGGTGGATGACATATGGATAAATATGATTAATAATATTCCAAAATTAAATATGACACAACTTTCAAAGGGTAATGTGTACTTATAGGTCATTTTCCTCTCAAAGAAGTCAACTATTATTGATTGTTACATGCAGTGAGTGGGAAAGTAGTGTTTTCAATATGTATATAGCTTAAATATGAATAAAATGGGTCAAAAACAATATAAAATTGCCCTAAGGGATTCAATTAATCTTATTAATTTTTTTTCAAAGCTCAAACATACAAATTCACCTATAGGTGTCCCCTCTAAAATAAGGAATACAGTCAGGGATTGTATATAGTCTTGACTAAGCAAGGTGTGTGGAGGAGTATGTAGCAATTTTAAGTGATGATAATCCCTGAATCACATTCATTATTATCATTATAGACTCAATAAACTATTGTAAATTGAAAACAAGTTGAGAAAGGTCTATGTAACATAGTCAAATAATCCATTCTTTAAACCCTACAGATAGTCAACTACTCCATAATCTATCTTAGTTTTTTGAGAAGTTTGTATTAGTGTAGGTTTTTATTTTTCCCTATTATTTTATTAGGGAAATTATATATTTGTGCTTACATGGAGTTTTTCTACATTCGTGGGATAGGCTAGCTTATGTAGAGATGTGTGTCACAGATGTGTCATAGGTGTCATAAGTAACTCCTTTATGGGAGTTACTTCTCTATTCTTAGCACCTTGTCACCACCTTTCATGGAGGAGTTACAGTCTATTCTTAGGGTGCCTTGACCACCTTTTGTGGAGGAGTTACTTACGTGCTCTCCTATATGTATTCTTCACTTTGGCCATCTCATGTTAATCAGATATTGGGTTTTCTCCTATTTTGTCTTATGCAATTTATCTTCTTGTATAATTTCAAATTACTTTGGCATCTATGTAGTGTGCACTTTCTTCATCTCGTGTGATCACGTCTCCATTACATTCGCATTATCTGGATTCTGGCAACAACTCCGATATGGTATCAGAGCCACCCCAATAATCGTGTGTTTGGTTATGCTAGTAGTTTATTTTGAAATTCTTACTTTGCTTTATTAGTGGTTTTTTTGTTTAACTCAGTTGCATTTGAGAGTTTTTGTAGAGTTTCTTGAAAACTCATGCAAATCCATATGGAAATCTATTAAAAAAAATTACTTCTGTTGAGTTTCATTCATATCTCCCTTTAGATATCTAAGTTAAAATTTTCTAAGACATCTTGTATAGATCTGTTGTGGCTTCAGCAAGGCAGTGGAATTTCTTTTTTTATGGTCATTCTGCAGGAAAAAAATATCTGCAACTCTGGTTTTATGGGGATAAACTACGGGTGCGTTTAAAATGATTTGCCTTCGGCTATTAAGGTAGTGCAGCTGGTAAATAGTGCGGGCATTGACAAAGTGAATCTTTACAATGCAACACCTGCGATGTTGAGAGCCTTCAGCGGCTCGGGCGTGCAGCTCACCATAGTGCTACCAAATGAGCAGCTCTTCTATGTCGCTCGCTGCCTCTACAAGGCCTATGCGTGGGTGAATAAAAATTTTGCTACCTACGTGCCTGCAATTTTTCTACTGTCAAAAAATTAGAAGTGCGCCCTTATTTTGGTGAGAGAATTCTGCACCTGCTATTTTTTTTGAAAATTGCACCCCTTCCTTGTTTGGTGTCCCATGTAAGCCATTAAATACTTGTCCATCCACTTCATTCTATCTTTTACTTTAATTTTTCAGTTAAAATTGACTTGTCAAAAAAAAAATCAATCAATTTGACTGAATATTAAGTATTTTAGACAATTTGAAATTTTGAGTGTTTAAATTTAAACTTGTATCTTCGCTTGTTGAAGACGAAGGGTGAGGCCCGGGTTGGCAAGAGGATAATTACCCCTCACAAAGACCTCATTTGGATTCTTATCTCCATGCCAAATATAATGAGTGGTTGGAAGGCCACTTTCTCTCTCAAAACAGACATTTTTTTAATGTTTTAATGCTATTTTTTTGCAAAAACACTAGTTTACGGGAAATTGAATCTTTAATATCTTGCAAATGGTAGCTCGAATTCAAGTGCCATTTTTTGAAAAAGTGTTTGTATTTCAATTATCCATAGTGTAGTCTTGTTATTTATTAAAAATACACTAGTTTATAAAGTGCCTAAATTTTGGGTCTCCTGGGACGCATTTTTGACTACGTCCGACGTCCTATTTTCTTAAAGTCTTGCACTGATTGCTCTAAGACACATTCTCAGATGCAACTAATGTCTTTTGAGCATGCACTTACATATTTTTTGGGGGCCTTAACATTTTTGGGGGGTGTGATTGCTTTTTAGCACTTGCAATCTTTGCTTTCATTCTCCTTTCTACATAATTTCACAACTTGCAATCAACACAACTTCACCTAAATTCAGCATAAAATGGATTATTTTCAACTTAAACCCCTAACACCCTTCAAATATCATGAATGTAAGGTTAAAATTTCAATCATTCTTAGAAGCAAAGGGTTGTATAGGATCACCATGGGTACTGAAGTAGAACCCAACACTGATGCTGAAAAGGTCAAGTGGTACAATCGTAGTGATGAAGCCTATGGATTACTGAGCTTGTCTATATCTCCATAACTTTTATTCCATTTAGAAAACTCCAAGACTCCCAAAGAAATATGGGACACCCTGGAAAACTTATTTGGGAAGCTTGATGAGATGAGAGGTCATGAGCTTGAAAATGAACTCATAAGTCTAAGTCCTAGCAACTTTGACACCCTATAGGACTTCTTCACTAAGTTTAAGGCCCTTATATTTCAATTGAAATAATGTGGGATAGATAATAAAGATGATAAACTCATCCTTTCTATTCTCACAAAGTTAGGTCCAAGCTATTCAATCTTTGTCTCCACTTTCCATGCCACAAAAAGTGCCCTTGGTAGTACATGGAAAATGCCTTCTTTGGATTAATTCATTGCTAACTTGACTAGGTAGCAAGCTAAGATAATTAAAATGGGCACAATGAAGTCTATTCAACCCCAATATTTGATAGATGGAAATGGTAAGGATAATACTTCAACAAAGGAGAAGAAGAAAAAGAACAAGGACCAGGAGAAGAAGAAAGAAAACAAAAATCCTGCCAAAAACAACACTGAGTCTTCCTCTTCCAATGATAAACCTAAGAAAAAGAAGGTTAAGTGTGCCTATTGTAAAAATATAGGGCATGATGAACACAAATGCATGAAGAAACAAATAGATCACCTAACTCATCTTCTAGAGAAGCACAACATAGGTGTTCTTGAGTCCATCAAGCAGAATTCATCTACCCAGGATTCTACTAAGGCAAAAGGCAAGGGTAAGGAGAAAGAAAAGGGTAAGGCCCTTGTAGCAACTATATCTTCTACAACATCATGGGTCATTGATTTGGGTGCTTCTCACCACATGGGCTCTTCACTAGTTGAGTTTTCATCTTTAGAGCCTTGTAGTATGGCTTCAATTAGTTTGGGTGATGACACATCAATTTCCATTGCAAGGAGAGGGTCAGCTAAAATGGAAGGAAAAACATTCAATAATGTTCTAAGTGTTCCTTCTCTTTCAACCAATCTCTTATCAGTGTACCAAATCACTCACATTGGTCGGGGCATGAGAGTTGAGTTTTCACCAGATTCAGTGGCTATCAGGGAGTTGCATAATGATACTACAGTGGCAGTGGGTAGGGTAGATCACCAAGCAAGGTTATACACCTTCTCACATTTTGTACTTGATTCTTCTCCAATAGCATTGCTGACTCATTTAGATGGAGTTAGCAAATTATGGCATGAGTAGTTTGGCCACCTTAACTACCGCTACCTTGAACAACTTTGCAAAAATAACATGGTCATTGGCTTGCCTTGTGTCTAATTCTCAAAAGGACTTTGTCAGGGGTGCTCCCTTGGGAAACATCCTGAAGAAAAATTTGACAAAGGCAAAGCTTGGAGGGCTTCACAACCTTTGGAGTTAGTCCATAGTGATGTATCGGGACCCTTTCCCAAACCATCTTTCACAAGGGTCAAGTACATCCTCACTTTCATTGATGATTTCTATAGGTACACTTGGATATATTTTCTCAAACAAAAGTCTGAAGTGTTTGAAAATTTTCTAGACTTCAAGGCTCTTGTTGAGAAACAGAGTGAGAAATCTATCAAGATTCTTTGAACTGATAATGGAGGGGAGTATGTCAACATAAAGTTTGAGTAATTTTGCACCATAGAGGGGATTGATTTGCAGTGCACAGTCACTTATAGTCCTTCATAGAATGGGGTTGTAGAATGGAAAAATAGGTTCTTGAAAGAGATGGGTAGCTATATGATTCACTCCAAATCCTTAGCACCATAGTACTAGGCCAAAGCCATCAATTGTGCTTGCTACATTCAAAACAGGGTTCCTCACAAAGCTTTGAAAGGGATAACACCCTTTGAAGCTTGGCATAAAAGGAAACCTGATGTTGATCACCTTAGGGTTTTTGGATCCCCAGCCATGGCCCACATACTGAAGAAGAAACACAAAGCTATGGAACATCAGTCCAATCCTTACATCTTTGTAGGATATCCAGATGGTATTAAGGGGTATCACCTTCTAGATCCAGTCACTCATGAGTTGTTCATCGAGAGAAGTGTCCACTTTCAGGAGAGTCTTAGAGACTCAACACTTGGCACTTCTTCTCCCTCATCAAATCTACTTCTTCATGATGATTCCTCATCAGATTTAGATCAGCCATAGTAGGTTCTTGAGCTAGAGACATCTTCTTCTTCTTTGAGTTCAGATAGCGAGGATAGTGATGAAGAGTCATCCACCTCTAGTCAGTCAGAGGATGAGGAGTTAGCACCTAACTCACCCACTTTCGGGCCACTTTGGGCTAGATAGACACTTGAGAGTGATGGTACTTGGGTAGGAGATCCCATAGATGATAGACATACTAGGGGGAATTTTTAGAGAGATCCACATGCCTTCTTTGCTTTAGTTTTAGATCCATAGATTTTTCGAGAGGCATCAGGGGTACTTGAGTGGGATAGTGCTATGGAGGAAGAATATTCTTAATCAAAAATCACACTTGGGATTTAACTTCACTTCCTAAGGGAAGAAAGATGGTTTAATGTAGGTGGATATATCAGACCAAGTTTGTAGCAGATGGGTCAGTTGATAAGTACAAGGTACAATTGGTCGCTAAGGGTTTCTCACAGGGGGCAGGCATTGACTACTCAGAGACCTTTACACCCGTTGCAAATATGACTTCTATCTAACTCACCTTGGCTATTGCCATAGCACATGGTTGGGATGTGCATCAAATGGATGTGAAGAGTGAATTTCTTCATGGAGACCTAGAGGAGGAGATCTACATGGAGCATCTGCCAGGATTTGTTCAGGATTCTTCCTTAGTATGCAGACTTAGGAAATCTATCTATGGCCTCAAACAGGCCCCTCAAGCTTGGTATGCTAAGATGGATTTCTTCCTTCTCATAGTGGGTTTCACTAGGTGCCATTATGACCCCAATGTCTACTTCTTACAGCAAGATGATTCACTCCTAATTTTGGTTTTCTATGTTGATAACCTTTTGATCACTGGGAGTTCTTCATCAGCTATTACAGTAGTGAAGGCATCTCTCCAAGATATATTTGACATGACAGACTTAGGTTTGTTGTAATACTTTCTTGGCATTGAGATCTCATAGTCAGATTTAGGGATTTCTCTTGCACAGCCTAAGTATGCTCTTGACTTATTGGCTTAGTTTCACATGGCTGATTGCAAGCCATCTCTGACTCCCTTTCTATCAGGAGTCAAGCTTAAGGTTGATTATTCTTCACCATTGGTTGATGCCACTCGGTATTGAAAACTTGTTGTTAGTCTCATCTACTTGACTCACACCAGGCCTGACATATCATATATAGTGGAACTTATCTCTAGATTTATACAAGAACCTCATGAGCTGCATTAGAAAGCAGCTAAGAGGATCTTTCATTACATACAGGGTTCACATAGATACGAGATTCATTAAAAATTTGGCATAAAGGTTGACTTGGTTGGATATACAGATTTAGACTAGGCTGGTGATTCATAGACTTGCAAGTCCACTTTTGGTTACAGTTTCTCTCTAGGTTTTGGTCTTATCAGTTGGTCTAGAAAGAAGTAGAATGTTATTGCTATATCATCCATAGAGGCAGAGTACATGGGAGTTGTTAATGCAGCTACTGAGGCTATTTAAATTCAGGGGATACTTTATGAGTTTGGCATTCTTATCAAATAGCCCACGATCATTTATTGTGACAACCAGAGTACCATTCAGATTTGTAGGAATCTAGTTTAGCACCAGCGGACCAATCACATAGAGATTCACATGCATTTCATTTGGAAACTTATTCATAGTCAAGTCATTGACTTGATATTTTTCCAATCTTTAGAATAGGTTTCAGACATCTTCACCAAACCTTTCACTAAGAGCAAGTTCATTCATCTACGAGCTCTTCTTGGGGTGTGGTCTACATTTTTAGCATCATCATCTTCAGGCGGGCATTCTAGCCTCTTCATTTCTTTTATGTCTCTTTTTTTGGGGGGGAGTTTTTCCCTATGGGTTTTCTCCTTTTCTCTATCTTATGGGAAATTGCATTTGTACATGGGTACCTCATCAAGCCTAGTTGTTGGGACCCATTTTATATTTCCACACTACCCACCTAAGTTGCGCTTATGGGGGGTATTAGTGTAGGTTTTTATTTTTCCCTATTATTTAATTAGGGAAATTATATATTTGTGCTTACATGGAGTTTTCCTACATTCATGGGATAGGCTAGCTTATGTGGAGATGTGTGTCATAGATGTGTCATAGGTGTCATAAAAATGTCATAAGTAACTCCTTTATGGGAGTTACTTCTCTATTCTTAGCATTTTGTCACCACCTTTCATGGAGGAGTTACAGTCTATTCTTGGGATGCCTTGACCACCTTTTGTGGAGGAGTTACTTACGTGCTCTCCTATATGTATTCTTCACTTTGGCCATCTCATGTTAATCAGATATTGGTTTTTATCCTATTTTGTCTTGTGAAATTTATCTTCTTGTATAATTTCAAATTTCTTTAGCATCTATGTGGTGTGCACTTGCTTCATCTCGTGTGATCACATCTCCATTACATTCGCATTATCCATATTATGGCAACAAATCTAATAGTTTTGGGGTCAAATGACCTAACCAAGAGATAAAATATTGTTAAAATAATATATATTCTTTAGATAACCTCCTCCAATAATATCCATTGTCTAATAAAATAGGGGAGTTCCTTGTATTTTGTCTCAAATAGAGGGCACTCCCTTTGTGCATAAACCCTGCAGTCTTGGGGAATGAGGATGAAAGGGTGGATGAGGATATATTTGGAAATTTAAAGGAGGTTTTTAAAGTTTCATTAAACTTGTTAAAACATTATAAATCTTTCATATAATTATTAATCCCAATAGGGTATCCCAGCCCCTTAAGGTTGAAGTCAGGCTCATTAGGTAGGGTTAGGCCTAGAGTCCAGATGAAAGGTAATTTAAACTTAAAACCTTGGTGGATATTTAAAATAGATTATAACTATGTTTCAAAACTTTTTTCATGCAATTAAACCATAAGGAAATCCATTTTTCACTCAGAGATAGTCAAGGCCTACAGGAAATGGAAGGAAAACTTGATAAGGTAACTTTGAGTGCTCATATCTCCCTTAGAAATTTTAATGGAGATATAAAGAGTTTAGGGAGGTTTATGGAGGTATTTAATAGTTATATTTTGAAAAAAAAAATCAACTTCAACGTAAAATCTTCATAAACAATCCTTAAGACCAGAAAATACCCAAAACCCTTGCAAACCCTTGGATAAGGACCTGATTGGGAAAATAAGGTTGGAGGGATATCCAAGTGGGGTATAATGACCATGAAATCTATTTAACCTTGTAAAATACTCCCTTAGGCTCCTTATTAAACTTTTGGACTTTGTGTATGGAGTACAAAATAGGGTAGTTTTGAAAGTTTTGTGCATTGTGCAGGTTCTAAGAGGTTTCAAGAGATGAAATAAAATTTGAAATAAATATTGATAATTAATATAACTCAACATGTCCATTAAATTCATTTTAAAAACTCCTAAGTATTCCTAATAGCTTCTTCATCTCAACCAGTCAAAACTGGCGTAGTGAACATGGTAGTGAGAAGGGTAAAAAGCTTCACGTAAACTAATTTTAAGATTTTCATGATGCATCTAAGGCCATGGATGGTATTTCCAAGTGTCATCCACTCAATTTTATTAATTTTAATGGAAAAATTATGCCTTTTTGGAAGCCAAGTGTGCAAGGTGTGTGAAAGAGGAATTTTTTTATTGTAAGTTGTGATGGCTCTCTTCCAGAAGATTCTAGATGACTAGGAATGTAACCAATGCATGTAGAGGAATGTTTCCAAAACTTTCCTCTCATTAAAATCATTAAATCCCTAGTTATTTTTTGGATGTTCAAACAATGGAGAATGATGAAGGTAGTTTCTTTGTGCAAAATGAAAACTTCTATGCCCTATTTCAAGAGTTTCATGACTTGGGGTGACACTTGTGCTTCCTAAATTTTCATGATAAATTTCACATTACATTTTAATTCACATTTAACTCATTTTATTATATTTAAAATTGTTCTTATGACCTTTTTACTTCTTTTCTCTCTTCTCTCTCTTAAGTTCTATAAGAACTAACCATTTTGGCCTTTGTAAAACATGCCCCACCTGAGTATGGTGAAGCCCTATTGATTTTCATACCATATATCAATAAATAATACTAATTTTAACTCTTATATTATTTTTCATAGTGTGTTCTCTTTGATTATTAATTTTACTTAGTGATTATTATTATTTCCTTAGCATTGTTATCTCATTCTCTCACCTATTTACAGTTGGAAAGCTTCTTCTTACAAGTCATGTGATGTGTTCTATTGATGTGTCAATGTTGAGTGAGTTAGTATATTAAAATAGTGTCATTCAAGGCCTTTTTTAAATTCCTCCTATCCTAAACATTCATCACAACCTCCTAATGAAATACTAATGTGAGAGGATTCATATTAGAGAAGTGTATGCTTAGCTAGTCTCTTGGTCTCATTTGTCACATGTAGTTGGTTAGTAGTCATAAATTATTTTGGTGTATCACCTCCTTTAGGATATTTTACTTTTAATTTTATCTTTCCGTTTTACCTTTAAATCATAATTGTAGTAGTGATCTATAAGTGTTACATCAATGGAGCTAGCCCTATCTAAAGATTCACCTCATCCTTAGGCTACCCACAACCTAGAGTTGTTTCAATCATACCACTTAGATGAGGAGAGTTGAGAAATCTCCTCAAAGGTTGAAAATATAATTTAAGATAGCTTATAGCATGCTCGATGGGACTATTAGTCTAGAAGTTGAAATATTTTTGGTGTTATATTTCAACATATCAGCCTTTGAAGGTATCTTTCTAAACATCAATGGTGAATTCAACATTACATCAATTGGTCAAGCCACTTAGGTATTCCTTTTGATGATTATTGATAATAATTACTTGTGTTATTTCTTCCTAATGAAGTTTCATTACTGACTTTATTGTTGAGTAGTTTTTTACACAAGTTTGTGAGGTTTATCAATCTTATGGCATTCCCCATCAGCCTTTGTATGATCCTTACTAGCCTTGTCATGATCCTTACTAGCTCTAATATGACCCTTATCAACCTTGTCATGAGTTTTATCAGTCCTATAACTAGCCTTATCAATACCTTGCTCCTCTTAGTCAACTTAGTCACTTCTCTAATCAGTCCATTTCCACTTTCAAGTAAACTCTCTTGGACTTGAGAAATAGATGGTAGATCTTCACACATAAATGGAATATGATATATATGTTCATATTCATCTTATTCATAAGGTCAGAGATACATTAGATCTAGTTAAAAGAGAGTGGGCACCTATTAAGAGAAAAAAGTGGTAAAGGCTCACAAGTGAGATGCTAGATGTGGGTGGCTTGATTACATCTTTAGAAGATAGGATAAGAATTCATGAGGAGTAGCCTCACCAAGTATATCAACCCTCATATCCACTTCCAAAATATTTATATTATGCCTAATTAACCCCTACTCATGGACCTAATCAAGCTTATCAATGTCATCCTTTTCCCAATCAGTGAGAAGAGAGAGTTGGGAAGACAAACTTGATTTTTGAAGTAAACCTTGATAGGTAGATTGAGTTGGAAAATAAGTAGATAAATCAATATATATTAGTATCAAAGGAAGTGTGATATAATCCCTCATTACCCTCTCCCATTTCATCCCCACCTCAAGAAGATACTTATTGAAATGAAATACCAATTTGGAGACAAGGTGGAGAATCTAAGCCTAAGGAGATCCCAAGTTTCTTAAACACTTCATCTACTCCTTAAATTACATCACTACCTCAAGAAGAGACTCCTAATCCTAACATATGAAGCTGGAATAAGGTAGTGTAATCATGGGGAAAGAAATAAGATAGAATCCTAGATAAAATATTGAGGTTGAGAAAGAGCTTGATCCTAAACAGACCCCTCCCACCCCTGAAAATATCTCTTGTTTTCCATGTCATCCCTCTTTTACTCCTTATCCTCATGAAGATGCCTATCAAATTCAAGATATACTTTTCCAAGAGATCAAGCCAATAAAATTGAAGAGTTAGAGTTGAGAATTAAATTATTAAGTCAAGGTGTGATGAAAGGTTTAGGGCCAAAAGAAGATCCTATACTTGAACACACCCCATCTAAACTTCCTCAAGAGAGTGCTCAAGATGAATTAGATATAAATGAATTTATTATAAAATGGAAGGAATAAAACCAATATATTTTATCCCAAGTTCTGCCTCCCCTTCCTTAAGAGCTTCCAAAAGGATCCCCTATAATTCATTAAAAATCTAATTTTGAGTCCTATGTTCCACCTCCACCAACTAGTTCATCTTGTCCTCACCCCATCATCCTTTGCCTTGATGGACCTGTGGTATGGGAACCTAAAGAGGAGAATTTGGTTGAGAATAATTTATAACTCTTTCTTTAATAAATTATAACTCCTTGTCATCCTCATTGGGATAATTCAAATGATTACAAGATGCTTAGTCTTTGAATCACCAAGAAGGAGAAGGAAATTGAGGATCTCATAGTATTTGAGAATAAAAGTTAGGTTATGATAGTTGAGATACAACTTGAGATCCCTTAAGAGGTCCTAAATGTTGAATAATAAGTGAGTCCTTGTGTTAAGTATTCTTTTTTAGTTGATAATGAAAAATTCCTTGTGTCAAAACATAAGTCTTAGATGAAATACTTTTGGATTCTAAACAAGAAGATAAAATAGATTCTCTTGGTGTTCCCATTCATGATGTTGATCAAAAAGAAGATGATAACTTGTGGCAGAATTTTATAAGTATTTGTAATGAGTTTGAGTCTCTCAAAGGATCTACAACTTCCTTAGAGCTGATTGAAAGTGATGGTAAGTAAGATGACATTTTTCAAAATGTCATAGATGAGCCAAATAAAAGTTTACCTCAGCCTTTGAAGGTCAAAACAAGCTTATATTGGCCTAAATCTTCTAAGGAACATGAACTAACTCCTCTCAAAACCATGCCTAAAAATAAGATGCATGTTGATTATGAGATGAAGAGTGGGCAGAAATATGAGGTATGTGTACAAGGCTAAGAGGAATACATTTACATTGGAGACCTATTTGAAGATGATCTACTTGAGAGCATAGCAAGTGAAGTGCCAAGAAATAGGTCTGATCTATCAAGTATCCTATCTAAAGAGGAACATGATTAGTACTATGATTCATCTCATGAGGAAGGAGATGCAAGGAAATTTTCTTTTAATCCTGGAAAGGTAGATATGTTTAATTTTTAGTTGTACATAGTGGTTTATTTTTCTAATTTCCCTAAGTGCCTTGAGAAAATGTGTGTGTGTGTGTGTGTGTGTGTGTGTGTGTGTGTGTGTGTGTGTGTGTGTGTGTGTGTGTGTGTGTGTGTGTGTGTGTGTCTTGTTAGTTTATTTGCTTTATTTTTTGTGTGTACTTTATTTTGTGTAGTTAAGGTAGTCAAGTGATCTTATTTTGATCAAATCTTCTTGTCAATGGTCAAAGTCCTCTTGTTATGTTTTAGAATTTAAATGACTCCCTAAGCCCAATGGACTGATAAGGCTACTGATCTTTAGCATAACAAGTATGATACTCCTATGAGTCACCAATTTGTTGACCAAATTTGACCTTATAGATCAAACTAGGACCCCTATAGGTAAAAAATTGTTTTAAAGTGTTCTATGGGTCTAATATTATGTCATAATGGTGTATTATAGGTCATTTGAAGTCATTTCATGTCACACTAGCCTTGGTCTTGGTCATTTTAAATATTTATGTCTTTTTAAGTCATTTTAGGGGTCAAAATAGAACATTAAATGAGTTTTATGGACTCCTTAGGAAATTTGAAGGTTTTAAAAGGTGATGTCACACCCATGTGTCCTAATAAGCCTTAAGTAACTATTTCTAACTAAAAAGTGGTAGGTTCTTCAGAAAAAAGGGTAATTTTCTTGAAAAAATTGAGCATTTAATGAAGTGTATAGAATTCTATAGAATCCTATAGTTGAATAAATTTTAAGAGTATCCCTTGGTATTATATTCACTTTATCCAGTGATCACTTTGATCAAAATATTCAATAATGAAGAAAATTGCTTCTCTTTTCTTCCACTAGGCTTGGCAAGCAAGAATGGCCCTCATGTTTGTACTTGGTATGGTCAGCAAGAGATGTTTTAATAAAAATGATCTTAGGGGTGTCTTATACACTTGGTCAAATTCCATTTGATTTTTTTTTAGAGGAATGGTGGTCTTTTCCTTGTGAACCATTCATAAGAAGTTAGACTATCTAATTTTCTTGCTAATCTATGCACCCTATAGATTTCTCTTTGGTTTGGATAAATCCATACAATCTAACTACTAATATTGATTCCAAATGTCTTATACTCATATCTCACATGTTCTCCATCTTTTATTTCAATTTTATAGTTGATTTGATGATCCAATCATCTCAGGTTTGTACACTGGTCCCATTCTATGTAGTAGGCAAGTTTCCACCACTTCCAACATATTCATGTCTTGGTAATGGTGTTAAATAATAGTTATGGTTTGTATTAATGTTTAAAATTTTGTTTTAATTTAATTATAGGCTCATTATCCAATCAATCCTCCATGAGGGTGTAGTCATAAAGAATCATGCAGTCAATTTAATCTATGGTTGTCATACATAGTCAGCCATGGTGAATTATGTGTATGAAGTTGTCTCACATTGAAATTGAGGTGTAGAAACTTGAATCAAGATTTTGATATAACCAAATATAATTTTATCCCTTTATAATAGTATGGAGTTGGTCATAAGGTCATATTCTTGTTCACTACCTAAATTCATAGTCTCCTGCCATTAATACACACCTTCAGGTGTCTTCATGGAATCCCATCATATCAACAGAGAGTATCTGATCTAATTAATGTCTTTTATAGTAATAATATTCCATTTTAGACTTTTTAAAAATTCCCAAACATAATTTAAACTTACAAATCATGAATACTACTTGAAGTTTCCTCACTGTCTATATATGAAATATGCATCTACAGGTAGCATTGGTAGAGATATATAGGTACTTGTACAGATAATATTGGACAAGTTGAAACTCTTTTGGAGTCCTAATATATTTTTTGGATTAGGTAATAAATTATTCAAGTTTTATTTTGATAAATTGGAGTGAAATCCTTGATCAAGGGTGAAGTTATTGAGTTCTGGGACACAATCCCCAAAGTTTTGTGGAAGTCATATAAAAAGGTTGATTGCATCTATATGTTATTTACTTGTATCCCATAAATAATAAAATATCCATAAAAAATATGGAGGGTATATATTTAGTGGAAGATATAAATTGGAGGTCCTAAATTTTCCCATTTATGCACTAAACTTAGGCAGTGATCACCTATAAGTTTGAGCTCAAATAGACCTCTTCCCCTTAGGTTACAAAACCAAACCATGTTCCATGATTTAATGGTTAGATTCCATGAAAGTATTAATTATTATATAAAATATCATAAAAATTATCTGATAAACTATGTTTTAGGCCTCATATACACCTACAGGAGTACCTAATTCCAAAAATTGTTCACCTACAGCCAAGAGCCATCTTCCATATCATTCATGATGAGGAGTTTAAGGATGGAGATATAAATTTTAGTGGATGAAATATGGATCTATATTATTAATATGATTCAAAAATTAAATATGACACAAATTTCAAAGTTTAATGTGTACTTATAGGTCTTTTTGCTCTAAAGGAAGTCAACAACTGTCAATTATTATAGGTAGTGAGTGGGAAAGTAGTGTTTTCAATATGTATATAGATTAAATGTGAATAAAATGGGTAAAAACCAATATAAAATTACCCTAAAGTCTTAAATTAATATTATTCAATGTTTTTAAAATCTCAAACATTCAAAGTCACTATAGGTATCCCCTCTAAAACAAGGAATATAGTTAGGGATTGTATACAATCTTGACTAAATAAGGTGTGGGGAGGGTATGTATGAGTTTTAAGTGATGATAAGACCTAAATAAAATTAATTATTAACATTATATCCTATAAATACTATTTTAAATTTAAAAAAAGTAGAGAAAGGGCTATGTAGCATAGTCAAATAGTCCATTCTTTAAACCCTGTAGACAGTCAACTACTCCACAGTCTATCTTGGTTTTTTTAGAAGTTTGGGGGTCATACGACCTAAAAAACATCCCATAAATTGTGTATATAATATATATGTATTTTATAACCTCCTCCAATAATCATAATTTTCTAATAAAATAGGGGAGTACCCTCTATTTTATCTCAAATAGAAGGAACTCCCTTTGTGCATAAACCCTGCACTCTTGGGGAATGAGGATGAAAGGGTGGACAAGGAGTTTTTTTTACCTTTAAATTAGGTTTTTAAAGTTTAATTACACCCATTAAAACATGATAAATCTTTCATATAAGGACGAATCCCAATTCGGTATCCCTGACCCTTAAGGTTGCAGTCAGGCTCATTAGGCAAGGTTGGGCCTAGAGTCCAGATGAAAGGTCATTTCAACTTAAAACCTTGGTATATATTTCCAATGGATTATAAAAAAATTATGTAATCATAATATATGTGTCAAATATTTTTTCAAGATAGGAAACCATAAGGAAATCCATTTTTGGTTCAAAGATAGTCTAGGCATATAGGAAATGGAAGGAAAAGTTTGATAAGGTAACTTTGAGTGCTCATATATCCCTTGGAACTTTAAATGGAGATATAAGGAGTTTATTAATGTTTATGGAGGTCTTTAAAACTGATATAGTGAAATTTTTTTGCAACTTCAATGTCAAATCTTCATAAACAATCCTTAAGAGCATAAAAGACCCAAATCCCTTGCAAACCCTTAGATAAGGACCTGATTGGGAAAATGAGGTTAGAGGGATATAAAAGTGGGGTATAATGACCATGAAAGTGATTTAAACTTTCATAATAATCCCTTAGTATACTTATTATAATTTTAAATATATGAAACTATATAGATGGAGTACAAAACAAAGTACTTTTGATAGTTGTATGTATTTTGTAGGTTCTAGGAGGTTTCAAGAGATGAAATCAACTTTAAAAGGAAGATTAAGACTTAATATAACTCCCTATGTAAATTTAATTCCTTTTAAAAACTTTTAAGTTCTCCTACCTACTACTTCATCTTAGCCAATCAAAACCAACATAGTGAACATCGTAGTGAGAAGGGTGAAAAGCTTCAAGTAAATTGATTTTAAGGTGTGCCTAATGTCTCTAAGGCCATGGAAGGTCTTTCCAATTTTCATCCACTTAATTTTATTAATTTTAAATTAAACCCAATGTGAACTAGGAATTTTACTCAAGAGAGGTGTTAGTATCTTGTTAGTGACAAAATGAAATCAAATTAAAAAACCAACACACTAGCTAGCATACATCTCTAGGCCTAGTTACTAGGGAGAGCTTAGTGAGGAAAACCAATTTCAAAACACAAATAAAAATGGAAATAAATAATAAATATGAACATAAAACACCAATTTATTACAAAATCCTTGACTTCTCCAAATGGCTCCTTCTTTGGCTTGCTCGGCTTGTACTTCAAGAGATCTTCTTCAATGGAGTGTGGCTACCTTCATCTCTTCTTGGCACCTTTGGATTTGGCTTGGCTTGGCTTGGATTAAAATTTTTTTATTATAACACTAAGATGAAATTATTTTTTAATGCATTTGGGAATTATAATTTTGGCATAAAAAAGCTTAAAATTCAATAGGCAAGGCCTCCTATTTATAGATTTTTGGAATCGTTTGAGGATCAAATATGACCATCCATCTCAATATTGAGAAGTGTGGCCATGAATAAATATAAATATTAAATTCATTCTAAAAATACCCCCAATAATATTTGGGATATAGGGGTATTTAATATGCATGGAGGGTCTTAATGAGGCATGGGAGACCCATAATCCTGATATTTTATGCATGTATGGCTTGTGGATGTCACCCCATATTATGATGTCACATGATGATGTAGTTAATATAAATTAATTTCCAATAAATATTTATTAAAAAATTCCATGTAAAATTAACTAAAGTCCCTAATTTGGTTTAATTAGCCTAAAACATGATTAGTCAATTTTAGTGCAAATTTTGGCTCTTGGAGCATAAATTAATCAAATTGGTCAAAATGTTTTGTTATTGGTCTAAAGTTTGACTAGATTAGAATTGGAAGTTAATGTCAAGTGTGTTTAATCCATTATCCCATTTAATATGTTACCAACACCAAATAAAAAAGGCATGTGTCTCATGTAAGATATTTAATATAAAAGATCAATCTAGGGCACCCAGGTGTGAAATTGGAAATTTGACTTGAAATGATCTTATCAAAGTGAGTTAGCCCATAAATTGCATTACCCAATTTAATTATAATCTAGATAAAATCAACACTTGAATATATCAATTTCAACTTATTTAATGTATTTTAGTGTTTTTACTCCAAATTGTGCACTTTAGGTGGAAATTGGTCAAAAGCCTAGTTAGAGGTCATTGGTGGCCAAATTTAGGTGTCTACACCTGATGCCTTTTTTGAATCCAAGTGTGTAAGGTGTGTAAAATAGGAGTTTCTTTGATTATAGGTAGTGATGGCTCACTTCCAAAATATTCTAGATGATTAGGAGTGCAAACAATGTATGGAGAGGCATGTTTGCAACCCTTCCCTCTCAGTAAAATCATTTGACATATCCCTAGTTAGTTTTGGGATGTTCAAATAGGGGTGAATGATGAAGGTAGTTTCCTTGTGAAAATGAGAACTCCTACGCCACATTTTAAGAGTTTCATGACTTGGGGTGACACTTATGCTTCTTAAATTTATATGATAAGTTTTGTATTCCCTTCTCATTTACATGTAACTCCTTTTCTCATCTTGACAAGTGTTATTGTGACATTTGGAATTATTTATTCTCTTCTCTCTCTTAAGTTCTATAAGAACTATCCATTTTGGACTTTGTAAAACATGTTCCACTTGAGTATGGAAAATCAATGCTCATTGGCATACCATACATCAATAAATACTACTAATTTTACCTCTTTTATGACTATTCAGAGTGTGTTCACTTGGATTATTAATCTTGCTTAGTGATTATTAATATTTACTTAACATTATTATCTCACTCTCTCACCTATTTGTAGTTGGAAAGCTTCTTCTTTTAGGTCATGTGAAGTTTTATATTTATGTGTCAAGGTTGAGTGAGTTATTATATTTAAATAGTGCCATTCAAGTCCTCTTGTCTAGTCCTCCTAGCTTAAACATTCATCAAAACCTCATAATGAAATACTAATGTGAGAAGATTCAGATTAGATAAGTGTATGCCAAGCTAGTCTCTTGGTCTCATGTGTCACATGCAGTTGGTTGGTAGTGATCAATTATTTTGGTTTAACACCTCTTTTAGGATAGTTTACTTGTAGGTTTCTCTCTCCCTTTTCCCTTGTAATCATAGGTGTAGTAGTGATCTAAAAGTGGTACTTCAAGGTATCTAGCCCTATCTAGAGATTTACCTCATCTTTAGGCTACCCACAACCTAGAGGTGTTTCAATTGTGCCACTTAGATGAGAAAATCTAAGACATCTCCTCAAAGGGTATAAATATAAGTGATAACATTTACTATAATTAGGTTGAACTCTATGAATTGGTTACCATCTCTGTTAAATATGTGGTGCATGAGATATCACATAAGTAGGTATCCTATAAACCACATGGTTCATACGATGAGTAACCAATGTATTCTTTAAAGGAACATCCTAGGATAACTCACTCATAGAGGAGTGTAATCTAGGATATTGTGGAGAAGGAGATATTGATACCCCCTATGTAAATTTTATAATGACTTTGTCAACATATTGGTCAATATGATCTCTAAGTACACAATAGTGATTATACCAATGTCCATTGATTATTTGATAATTGTAATATAGTTTTTTCTTATTCTTTACAAATTATGTGTCGGATGATGCTGAGTAGGAGGAAGGGTGATCATCGCTATTTCTAGTAATGTAAATAATATATCAAGAGGCCTATCTTTGTTTGATAATAGTATGGCCCTGTTACTAGTGTCTTATGCTCTGTTCACTTTAGAAAGTGCTGTATGAAGTGGATATTTTCATTTTTCAAGTATCTTTATTGGTGGTTTATATTAAATTTTTTATTGAGTCATTTTTGTATCAGGAGTTTGTACCATATTAGATGACTATGCCTATAAGAAACCTAAATCCAAATCTAGATCCTCAAAATCTATCTCTGAATGTGGCATTTCTAATACCAATTCATGCTCTAATTTGATAGACTTGTATAAAAAGTTTTAAAATTATTTATATGTCTCATATAAAAATTTATCGTTGAGAGGTAAAGGGAGGCCCCCTAGAAAAGATGTAATGACATCTCTAACTCTATCTGCTAGTAGATCAATTATTGCATGCATGATTTGAATCATAGAATGTAATCATTTATTATTTCTGACCCACCCTAGTGTATTGAAGGTAGCCTCTCCTATGTGACTTGATGTCCCTTATTTTTAAAATAATGCATGATAAAATATTCTTCTAACTCATCGTATGTGTATAGTGAACCATTGAGAAGTGACTGATGAAACTAATTTAATGCCTCACCTTCTAGAGTCTACAAAAATATTTGTGCCATGTCCCTTATATAAGATTTGAGGTGCACATATGGATATCTATTTCCATTGAAATTAGGTAATTTTATTATCTAAAAATACTTTGGTAACTTTGTAGTGAAGTTTATGCATGGGATAGGATTGTCATGGATGGCATTGAAATCAACCCAAGAGTAGTTTGCTTTTCTTTCCAAAGTAAGCTAGTGTACTTATTTTTATAAAGCACCCATGACATGCATCAAGGATATTACCTCTTTTTAAGGTATATTAACAAAATCAATGGGTTAATTTAACTCTTAAATATTATTGTTAATTTTATCCATTGGTCCACTACATTAGGGGAAATTTGTAGAAAGAGTTGGTTTGTTCACTATAAAATTTGGAGGGGTGATATCTTGGACTTGATGAGATAGAAATGGGTTATCACCCTCATGGATATTATAATGAGGAATGGGTTCTACTATAGTAAGGGGGTGAGGGAGATTCATCGGTAACAATGATATTGTTAGTTTTTAAAGTAGTATCACATGCTAATGGAATAGAGGACACATTTTTATCGTTGGAATGTAAACTGTGTAAACTATGAACATGAGCATAAGTTCATACACTTTTATCTAAATACATATTGTATTATGATTTATGATTTAATAGGAAATAAAATTCAATATGAGAGATGGATAAAGTATAGAGGACTATATTCAATATCTTATTCATTAAATTCATAGTGATCATTGTTACCAAGTTTCATCAAAATCTGAATTTAATTCACTTGTAGAGGTAAGATTAGAAAAAATATCATTTTCATGCTCACTAAAAAAATTAGTAGAAGAATATTGTTGATGCACTTATTGTGCTCCCTACATCACTAAGAAACAAGGGTGAAGTAAAAAACTCAATTTCAATTCTTGAAAGACTCAGGGATTGAGTTGTTTATATAACTACTATTGGGAATAACAAAAATATCAAAGATATGGTTACCACTTTAAAATTCTAAAAGCAGACCTTACTTTAGGGACAACAAATGTTTATACAATGACATAGTTTCTTGTTAATCTTTTGTCTTAGTATTTTCCAATTATTGCCTAAAATATAAACAAAAAATGGATATTTACAATATGATCTGACCTAGAATGATTCATGGGTGGATCCAAGAGTGAGTAGGGTAGGGAAGAAAATAAGATGTGCTTAAGATGATTAAAGATATCAATTCTGATAGCATCTAAGGAAAAACACATAGAACTAGCATCTATCAACTCTAGCATAAAGATCAAAGATAAATAGATGTAGTTGAAGATTTAGAGGAATGAAAAATCATATGTCTAACATCATACTTTGCATAAAATTTCTCACTCATAGTAAATTACATGTCACATTTAGTTACAAATTAGAGGAAAATAGAGCATGTATACTATCAGATTTGTCATCCTAGTGTTAAGCTCAAAGTAACATATGCATATATGAAATGTAATTTCAAAATTAGCTTGTAGAGAATAAACTATCATACATCTAAAGTAAGATAATTTAAAAATTATAAAACACACAAAAGAACACAATAGATAAACTCTCAAATTCTTTAGCTCTCTGTATTAATTTTTGCAACAACTATTTTCTATCTTACAAATGAAGGAAATACCCCTATTTATAAGCTTCAAAATTCCTAAGACAAGTATAAGTGGGACCAAAAATGTCATCCAAATACATACAGGTGTCTTAAACTTCCACATTACAATGGAATATTCCTAATTCAAAATTATAAAGCATAATTGAATATTCCTTATGGTTTTGAAGGGGGTTGTTAGCCAGCTTGCTACTATTATTTTTTTTGTTATATTTACTTATTATCAGCTTCTTATTTAGTCTAAACCTCTACACATGTCTGGTAGTCTTGGTCTATTTGAAAAAATTCTAGGATCATGGGCCTAAATAAGTCTAGTATTTCCTAGATGATCCTACCATGATTTATGAGTATTGGCCTTAGTGCTTCCTCAATTACATCTACCTTCTCTAGAATTTGTTTAGAAAACACCACAATGTTTACTACTTCTTTATAAATATTTGAAATAACCACATCCTATTGTAATTGAACAATAAAAACTTTCATTTGTGCTCTAAACTCTTCCTCATCCATGAGGGTGCCATTAGGCTTGGTCACCCTAGTGATCATGGCATCATTTAATAGCAAGGAAATATTGAATTCAATTTTTTCAAAGGATGTATTTTCATCCTTAATCTGATCTAACCATGTCTTCGGAGTCCTCCTCCTATTCATGAGGATGGTCTATGCAAAAATGATGTCTTCAAGAGGTAGATTTTTGAGGTTAGGAAACTTATTGCTTCTTACCACTCTAGCCAAGTTTGCCAACTTGGTGTCATAGAATGCAAGATTTTGGTCAAGTTGAATGACCCCTTTAAATTTATTGATACCATATTCCTACCTATTTTTCATCACTTTATAAAATCTACTAAATACATAAATGGAAACATTAATTATTGAAATTAAAGTTCCCTTTGGCACAGTGGGCAGTGTTTTATCTTTCAACCTTCTTAGTTCCTATTACATCCCCTTCATTAAGGCAATAGTAGACTTTTATTTTTCTTTCACCAAGGATATAGGGTCATATGCATATTATTTTACTTCTTTGGGGCTAGCCTTCCTTTTTTGGTCAAGTTGAAGAAGGACTCTTCACTTTAATGAATCACTATAGAACTTGATTATGGATGTTCCACTTGTATTATAACCACCCTTTTCATGGTGCCAGTGTCAACATTAAACCTCATGCCAATTTGGGTTGAATATTTGCTTACTTTAGGTCTCCCCTACCTTATTTCCTACATCATGTCCCTCACCTAATTTGGGGTGGTTGTAGATGGTGGCTGTGTGAGAGTTTGTTGTAATGGGAGTGCCTGGGTGGAAGAGGAGGCCAAAGTTATTATAGGGATAAATAAATTAGTTGGGCACAATTTCCTAAGTGATTAAAATATCGATTTATAAAGGCCTATGTTAAGAATTAATGAAGGCAACATTGAAGTTCCAATAATTTTGGTAGTTTTGGTGAGGTTGAGTGGCTTGTAGAAGGGGGATATCTTTGAGATGGGTCTTAATGGCTTGGTGAATGCATGGGATCCAAGGGTGAGCGATTCACTAGAGGTGGCTACTTGGGAAGGAGTATAACCCATAACCTAGATAACACTAATACTCTAGGAGCTTGATGGAGGTATAATATTGATAGTGGTATCAGAGATGAAGTGGGGAAAAGTGCCTCTAAAGGAAGTAGTGGTAGGGGATGTGAACATGGGATTGAGAGCAACAATAAAAGTATGGAAAGTAGTAAATGTGCTAATAAATGGGAAAGAAGGAAATGATGTAATAATTATAGTGGGGGATTAGGAATCTAATGGAGGAGTCATTGTTCCTCTTATGGATGCCTTGGGAGACTACTTCCTTGCATAAATTTTTTCAATAGTTCTCCTATCTAATGTTTGTAGTTCTCCCATTGAGAACTCAATTCCTTGCTACTCTTCTTCAAGATCAATGGCATTGGGATCCAATTGATCCAAGATTTTTGTGGCAACTTCCTCAATAGATACATAGATAATTATAGGACATTAAGAAGGACCTGATTTACTACTTGATTCTCTTTGATCAGGGCTCAAAGGTAAGCTATATCTACTTGGAGTGGCTTTTAGTGGATTCCTATAGGATCTAATCTTGATGACAGGAAAATTATCCTTTTCTTCCTCTTCTTATTTTTCTTCATAGTATGCATTGAACATGTTCCCATGAGGTAGTGGGAGTTGAGGCTTTATTATGTCCTCCTTATTCTCCCTATCAAACCTCATTTCTAGCTCAATATTCTTCCTTTTTACATAATTAATGACTACCTCATCATTAATTACTTCCCTATAAACCCATTCATGCACCTACTCTTTGTGCTTATATTATACAATCACCTCCCTTTTAAACTTGGAGAGGTATTTGGTAATGGATTAGTTTGGATCCCACATTCTAAATTCATCCTTGAGTAATAGGTATGAGTCCCTATGCCTTGTACCCACTATAACATTCTATCATTTCATTATCTAAGTTCTCCCTAGCTTATAATGAGTCTTATGGAGAGTTATCTTTTTCTTCCTCTTTAAGATGCCATCAATTCCATATAGGAGTTGATAAGCCAACTAATCCTTAGATAACATCATAGGCACATACCTAGGAAACCTAAGTGGAGCTATCATCACACCTTCCATTTAGATGGCTATGCATTTGGGGTAGATCTAGAAGCTACCCATCTATTCTAATGTTTTCCCAACCTATGGATGGACCCTTGGCATCTTGCATTTAGTGATTGACTTATAGATAGGGGATAAAAATCTTCTACAATTATTTTGATATTATTATTGATGTGATGGATGTGTAGTGCAAAAAATTATTGAGGAACAACATCCTACCACTTAAAGGACCATGTATTTGGACCTAATTATGTAGTTACATTAATAAAATATAATAAATAGCTCATCATGAAAAATGGATCCCCATTTTTACAAGTGTCATTCATGGTAGTGACTATATTACTGCTAATAATATCCCCAAGTGTGAGAATCTATTGATCCTCTAGGATTATTTGTAGAAGTGGAATAGTCATGATGTTTGCCTAACCAGTATGTGCATTGATAAATACTATGTTCATTAAGGCTAGGCCAATCCTTAGTCCTTTCTTAAATTATTGGATAGGTATGTCCCTTATGTCATTCATGAAGATAACTCCATTTAGGTTAGTCACCCATTATTCCAAGACTTTGTCTAGAGATTATACCTCATACCAATTATTGATGATGCTCTAGTTGTATTCCACCTGTGTCAAAGGTAGGTCATAGTATTTTTTGAAACTAGGATTGATGATGAAAGTAATTAGGAGCCATTATTTTATGGATTTTAGTAATCCATATCCACATTTGACATCCCAAAGATTCCATATAGTAGGTCAGTGCATGGTATTACTTCTATTTTATTGCAACTTTGTGGAGACTAGTAGCTTACACTGTGAAGATGTCTAAAATGAGTTGAATGATATGAGGCATGGTCTCAATTTCATCAAGATCCCTAAATACTTAAATATTATAATATACACTGCTATAATTCATATCTCTTATGTTTATAGCTTTAGGTATGAACTCTATGTCTTTAAACATGATTAAATTACCATACTGGAAAATAAAATCATCATTACCAAATGTAATACCCTTACCTAGAGTAGAGGTTCCTACTTGTGTCATTTATATAGTGTTTTAGGAAGAAATTTACATCCTCATGTACTTATTTGCAATATTAGATCTAAAATAATGGTGGTCTGGGTACAATCTATGAGGATCTCAAGTTTGGTTGAATTGAGAACACAAATAACAAAGAGAAAATGCTTAGGGCTTCAGATGAAAAAGTAGGTAGCAAGAGTCAATTTGGGTAGCCTTTCTAGATTGATTTTATTAATACAAGGTTTGATGGAGATTATGTTTTGTGTCATATTAACGGAAAGCTTGTCACCTTTTCATTGAAAACATCCAAAATATTACTTTTTGAATTTAATTGCTTTTAGAATTTAAATTTAGCATTGATTTGCTTTTGATTAACCATCAATTTTAGCTTTAAAAATAAAGGTTTGAACCATTTGACATGTGTCATGCCACCTCAAATTTGGTTAGGCACTCACAGGGCCCAAATATGATTAAGATACTTAGTTAGCTCAAATATGGACATGTGGCACCTTATAATTACTCTTGGGATCTCAAAATGCACCTTAGTGTGATGACTCATTTATATCCTATCATGTGGCATATTTTTGATTCATGGGGAGCTCTCAAGTAGGCCCTTTAGCTTTGGCTAGTTGTAAGAGTTCCTTGTGTCACTCTCAAAGGTAATCAAAGATTTTTTTAGATAGGTGGCTCTCTCATATACCATTGTGTCTTTGTTTTAATAAGTGGCTCCCTCAAAGGGTTTTGGATAACTATCAATGATTTAGCTTTAATTGTGTGGCTTGGGTAGAGCCATGCCTCACTCTTAAAGGAAAATATATTGATCTTGGGTCATAGTTCTATGGTAATGACATGTGGATTCATCTTGTAGGTCTAATGGGGACACACATTGCTTCATCAGGCCTTTAGAGGTGGTTTAGTGGATCCTTAGATAGAATAAACATAGTCATGACAAGTGTCATCTTGCACAAGTATAAATGGGACATACATCATTCTTGTGAGCTTCTCTTTATTCTTATGCCACTTATCACTTTCAAAAAGGGCCTTAGAAAAATGTACACCATTGAGCCTTGATTAGACAGCTCAGATGCATCCATGTGTTCTTATTATATCTATTATAATCTTTAGATTAGATGCAATGTAGTAATGACACACATCAGTCTCAGATGAATCTAAAGGGAACACATGACACTTAAAAAGACTACTCAAGTTTGGATGGTCACACTTGAGACACATGGTGACATCTTGTGAGCTTCATGATTACAATGAGATGTATGGTGGTATGGATTGAATAGGGTTGATCACAAGAACCAAGATCTTGACACATACCCTATGGATATGAATTCTAATGGCTAAATCCCTTGTGAGATTTCAATATGATGCCACATGGCTCATGGGTTTTGCATATTCACTCTAAGTGTTATGTATGGGGTGATGAATTGTTAAGGCATCACAAATATTGGAAAAGTGGATACTTATCCACTTTAGGTCATAATATTCAATTTGACATCTCATGATGTGTTAAAACCCACTATTTTAACTTTGACGTCTTGAAAGGCCAAGTGAGAAGTTAAGTTAGACTTCATAAAACATCAAATGCCCATCATGAGTAAATTAAACAAGTCTAAATCAAAACTATATAAGTAAATGCTTTAACAAAGTGTAAGGTTAGTTTGGTAATATTCAAAGAGACTTTTGGTTATCATGTTGATTGGAAAACTAGGTAGAACCTCCTTGGTGAAGGCTTATCTACACATTTTTTAAGCATTCATGGTTAATAATCAATTTTTTGAATGAAAATTTAAGAAAAATTATAATAACTTGAATATTTTGAGTGTTAATAAGTATTGAAAAATTAAAAATTAACCAAAAATTTCTAGGAAGTATTAAATCAATTCTCTTATGAAAAAAAATGTCTTAGCAAGCTTGGTATTTTAGGCATTTTGGAAAATTAAGAAAGGAGGGTCCCCATTCTGGGAATAGGGGGTAGTTGAGCATCAAAAAATGGTGACCTATATAAGGAAACATTAAAAAAATTTAGAATCCAAATTTTATGTTCAAAGATGAATCATAAATTAGTCATCTCACTATAATGTTCAGTCAATATCAAAACTATTTTCTAAAACCAATGAAAGCTCACAGGTTGAAAATATAGTTTAAATCTTGTAGACAATCATACTATGTGTGTACTTTGAAGTTCATTAAACATTACCATTAGGTTTAGAAATGATACCTTTCAAGCTTCAAGACATCTAACATGAAATGACTTAATTATTCTTTATATTTTGTATAATAATAGTTTTCTAAGTTAGGGAGGGCTTGGGCATTGCTCTGCTACTAGCCAGGCATCCATAACCCCAACAGAGATACCTTTGGCTCCACTCTAGGCCTTTCTCTATTGCTATCCAAGAGTCCATAGCCATGATAGAGATTGCCTAAATCACCATTCATAGAATATGAAGAATTTTATGATTTCACTTCATTAATGTATTATATTTTGTTTTGTTTTTTAATATACATGTGTTCATAAACCATAATGGTTGGAAACTAGAATTAGCAAGGGGGTAAGGATTGTGTCAAGACATATTATAAATGTTATTCATTCTAAGATAGCAAGACTTTCCCAAGAAATTTATTTAGTGAATTTGAGTGATCATATGATGGTCCACATAGCTTCAAACTCTTTTTCAATCAAATAATCTATCACCTATACTATATTATAGCCTTAAAATGGTAGGATTTTCATAAGAAAACTAATTTTTAATTAACCCAACCTAGCTTCTCTAAAATAGGACACTATTAGAGGTTTCTAACTTTGGACAACCAATGTTTAAGACTAGCATTCCCTTCCTACCTTTTTGGGACTAGGTTAACAACAATTGAGTAGAATATTTCTTATCTAGGGGACTTATTACTAAGATAGAGCACATGATAATAAAAAACACACAATGGGAAATCAAAGAAAGAAAGGGAACAATAGAAAATAAAAGTAGGAAAATAAATTGGAAAGCAAGAAAGGAAAGAATAAAAAACTAAACTACTCGTTTCCTACCTAATTTGATTCTAAACAAGATTACTATCCTTCTAGAATTTATTATAGATTAGTAGACTAGTAATGTTATAGAAAATTCCCATTAACTAACAATACTAAGTCATTCCCTTGAAATTCTTTGAGTCTAAATGTATTTTCACCCAGTATCTTTGCTACTTGATAGGGTCCAATCCAAAGAGGATTTAACTTGTCAGGTTGTCCTTTTTTCTCATGGGCCTTGTCCCACAGTAGGACTAAGTCTTAAATTTAGAATGATTTAATTTTGGATATCTTGTCGAACCATATTTTCACAACATCTTGATGCTTGCTAAAATTTTTAAAGGATTCATCTCTATCATCCTTCATTTGGATGATGTTTAGTATCTTGGACTACACCCTTTTATCATCTTCCATCTACTTATCCATGAATTTATATGTGGGTAGCTTCAATGTGATGGGAAATATAGGTTGTTTCCCATAAACTAGTAATAATGAAGATGCCTTGAGCATCTTCTTCTATCTATTTTTGTCTACCCATAGATCAAATTTTAGTTGGGACTGCCATTCTCTTGGTCTCTTTTTTACTAACTTTTTAATGGCATTCATCAAAGTTTTTTTTAGTGTATTCTACAACTTCATTATCCTTAGGGTAATAATTTGAAGTGGAATAAATTATTATCTTATTATCATACACCCATTTAGTGAATTCTCTCAATATAAAGGCTTTCCCTTTATCACATACCAAGGATAGGGATGTCTAGAACTGAGTGATAATATTTTCCTTCAAAAACTTGATGACATCAATTGATCTATTATTCTTGGTGGCTATTACTTAAATCCACCTTATGCAGTAATCTATGGTAGTGAGTATATATTTATGTCTTGCTGAGGAATTAGGATTGATTACTTTTATGAATTTGAGGCCCCATTGTGTGAATGGATTTACCTTGATTACTAGTTTCAAAATCATGGTTGCCTTTATCTCTTTTTTATTGAATACTTGACATTGGTTGCATGTTCTCACATGAGCATGTGCGTCTTTGAAAATGGTCAGCCAATAATAGCTAGCCCTCAATATCTTATATAGTTTGGTATGCCCTGAAGGGTGACCACTTCCCAACCTAACATGGAATGTGTTCATGATTTTGGTGGCTTTAACTTTGGAAACACATCTCAGATAGATTCCTTCATAGTTCTTACTATAGAAGACCCCTATTTTGATCATAAAGTGAGATGATATCAACTTGATGGCTCTTTTATATTATCTTTTGAGGTGTTAGGGACGTACTTCATGTAGCAAGTAATGAACAATGTCTTTGTACCAATCTCCTCTAGGCACTTGATTTACTTCGACCTTTAAAACATAAATGCAAGTATAAATGTTTGTAATGAGATTGATAAGATCTTGACCCCTAACTAATTTATCAAATTGTATCTATAAATCATATTCCTAAAGTTTGGTTATTCACTTCCCTCTTCTTTCTCTAAGTTTATTCTATCCTAACATTAACTTAATAGCTACATCAGACACTATAACACATGTATTATTTCTTAGGATGTAGTGTCTAAATTTATTTACAACTTTCACTAGTATGTAAGCTTTACTATCTAGAATAGGATAATTTAGCTCAACATTTTTCAATTAGTGTTCATGAATGCTGTGGGGTGCTCTTTATCATATTCTTTTTGTGTTAAGATAACAACAATATTATGATCAAAAGCAAAAGAATGCAGATAGAAATATTTATTAAAATTAGGAATTATCAAGATATGGGCTTGAATAATAGCATCCTTTATGTCTTGAAAGGCCTTCTTTTCTTCAATAGTCCATTCTATCTTGGCATCTTTCTTTAGTATGGTGTTGAGCAATCTCACAATCTCTGCAAAACCAGAAATAAACTTTCTTACAAATTTGATTTTACCAAAGAAATATTTTAAATATTTTTTGCTATTAGGAACTTATACCTTTGAAATTACATTTATCTTATCAGGTTTGATGGTCATACCTTCTTGACTGATTACATTTCCTAAGAGTTTACCTTCAATCACATAGAAAATGATTTTCTTAGGGCTTAAGGAAATGCCATACCTTCTACACTTCTCTAGTACTTGTTCTAAATGCATCATGTGATCTTCCTTATTTTAAAAAAATACTATTAGATCATCCATGTAAATAATAATGCATTTACCTATTAATATATGGATCACATAGTCAATCACTCCCTATAAATTTGCTCCTACATTGATTAGTTTGAATGGAATTTGTTTGTAGGAAAATGTTCCCCATTTAGTGGTGAAGGTAGTTTTCATTATGTTTTTCTTGTCTACTAGGACTTTATTGTAGCATGAGAATTTGTCTATGAATGACATTATTCTAGATCCACTTATCAATTGTATGACTTCATCCAAAGATGGCAAAGGGTAATTATCCTTCTCAAAAGATCTGTTCAAATTCCATAAATCAACACAAATTTGGATTTATCTATTCTTCTTCCAAACTAGAACAATATTGGTGACCCATGTTGAGTGCCTTATGGGAAAGATTATCTTTTCATCAAGCAATTTCTTCACTTCTTTGTAAATTAGTGGTTCTAGCACTAGATTAATCGGTCTCTATCTTTGCCTAAAAGGTTTGTAAGCTTTCTTTAATGGAATAGTGTGAGTGATCACACTAGTGTCAAATATATTTAGGTCATCATATGACCATGTAATAACATGCTTGAACGTAGTTAGGAGGGCATCAGCTTTCTTCAATTCCTCATCAATGCAAACTAGACAAATGTTGAGATTTTGTTCTTCCCTGGGACCTCCCAAGTTGACTTGATTGTAGTCTTTCCCACTTTACATTTTTTAGCTTCATTTCCTTATTTATCTAGGTCAAACATAATTTATAAGGAAATAATTCCTTTGGGGATACAATTATATTTAAGTTGAATTACTCTATCTTCATTGTCCTTCAAACTTTCTATAGAACTTTCATCCTGTTCATTAATGATATGAGATTTGAATACGCTATTATTATAAAAGAATTCAATTATCTACCAGTTATCATAAAAAAATTAGAATTTATTGATTTTTTCTAGTATAGAGGGTTATAAAATTATCCCTATAATTAATTATTGTAATTTTAAGGCCTTTAGGGGCACTAGGTTCACTATTGTTGAAGCTAGAGCATCTACCACCTAGTTTTGCTCCCTAGGTAAGGAAACAATATTGAATAAGTCAAAATACTCAATCATATCCCAAGATCAAAATTTATATTTTCTTAAACAATAAATTTTTCACTAATATATGTTTCTAATTTGATTAACTACTAATTTAGAATCACCATAGACTAGTAGTTCTTTAACCTTATGTTTAATTGCAAATTGAAGTCCTAAGATAAGAGCTTCATATTTTGATAAATTATTAGTGAAAGAAAACTACAATCTATAAGAAGCAAGATATTATTTAACTTTGAGATTTGTTATCTTAATTCTAATGCTTGAGCCTTGTTTAGATCATCTACCATCAAAACGTAATGTCTAAAGAACTTTGTTTTGTTATTCCATCTTATCACCTATAACAATATCAATGGTTTTCAAAGTATAAACACCTAGGTTAGAGGATTGATAGTTTACCTTTTCATTCCTATCATTATATTTTATGATCATATATTTCATCTTAGATTCATAGTCAATCTTGATCTAATTGGGGATCCCACACCAAGTTATCCATATGTGAGAGTAATCCATGGACATGTATCCATTCAAGGATTTAGTCTAGTCATAACTAAGTAGCAACCCATAAGCTTTAGGTATGTCAATGCCCTAAATGTCCATGAACTATTGTATTTTAGGCTCATGAACTATCTGCATATAGATGTTCAATAATTCACCTATTATCTTCACTCTTGACTTGTCTAACTATACCACCACTTTCTCAGATTTAATTGGGTTTAAACTTTTTTTTTTTAAAATTACTAGAGGCATAATATTAGCGAAAGTACTAGAATCAAGTAAGAAATTGTGGATATTCTTACCAAAAATTCTAATAGTTGATAGGAATGGTGGAACCTCATGTTTACTTTTGTACATTACCAAATCGGCATGAAGTTGTTTGGTCTTACTAGAGCTAGGATTTTCATTCAAGAATTTCAATAAAAAATCATGTTGTTTAGTAAATTGTGTAAGCTCATGAAATGTTATATTTTTATTAATATTCTTCATGTCTTCCACTATGTTGTATCCACCCTTTGATGTTGTGTAAGGGGCCTCTGTTGTTAGTTGACTCTCCTTACCTTTAGGGTGTGGAGGGTTATTATCCATTCTACTATCAGGGGGTGTATTTGGCTTATTAGTTGGAATGGATGTTTTCAGGGATGAGTTATAACTTTTAATTTTTAAGGCATAGTTACTCCTCTAATACTTATAGAAAGCATACACCTCCTTAACAATATCTTCAGGTTTATTCTCATCATGGCTAGGGAAGTCATAAGTCTTAACCACGAGGACCAATTTAGGTGCTCTAGAAGTGTCATTTGAGTTATCAAAGCCTTTAGTGTTTTTTTTATCACTGAGATTCATGTCAAATCCTTCCATTTGACATCTAGATAGCTTCAAATGAATGGTATAACTTGATGCAGTCTAGCTCTCCATGTCTAGTTATATTTTGCACTCAAGACTAGTTAGGCAAGGCCATCTCATAAATATTGATATCTAGTATTTTTCTCAAAGGGGGCTCACTATTGTTTTTAGGCATATTGAAAGGTCTATTATATCTTTTGAAATTATATTTTCTATTGGATCTCTTAGAAGCATTACCCATCTATTTTTTGAGATCCAAAAAATCATTAGTGAATTTTTTGATAGTTCTCTAGATTGAGTCTAAATATCCATTTGGAGGTTTTAGGTTCTTGTTATGGGTGGTAGCTTAAACATTGGTGTTGTTTATAAGCACCATTTCTTGATTATTTTGGGGATGTGCCCTAGCATTTGCTTGGTGTGGCATCACTCAAAGGCAACTAGTTGAGAACTAATAATTAGTTTAATTCATGTTGGTTTTGATTCATGTTAGGGATGACATTTAGAGTAGGCATAGTTGGATCAAAGTCTGGTATAGAAAAGGAGAGATGCCCTTACATGTGTATTTTATCATCAATATGTATAACCTTAGCATAGGCTAAAGGAAACCCATCAGTACCCATGACTCTCCTCAAGAAGATGACTATCATTGGGTCTAGAGCATCCTTGTATATTTCTAAGCCTAAACCATTTGTAGGTTTATATGGTGGGGATGTCAGAGTGTACATGTTTTGGAACCTAGTGTTGAACATTTTGATTGGATCTTTTGGGTCCCTTTCAAGGGTGGTAAATTTTTGGTATACAAATCCTAGACTAACCTTCTAAATTGGGTAATAAAGGTATCATTAAAATGACCCCATACCATGATGGAATCTTTTGGTAAGTTAATGAACTAATCATAAGTTGCATCCCTAAGCGTGAAGGGAAAAAGGTGATAAGTCATGTCCTTATGAATCACATTGAGAAGCCTTAAATATGCCTTAAATTAATTCACATGCTCTTCGATGATCACTCTCCCATTAGGGGCAGAGAGAGGTAGGTACTTTTCTACATTCCTAGGCAAATCATGCATAGGCCTAAGGACATTGATGGATGAGCCAGATAACCATGCCATGATTGACATGAGAGGTTTTATATTTTGGTTAGATTGGGAATTTGGCTGGGTCATAGACTTCTTTCATCTACCTCTATCTAATCTCACCTTCCTATGGGTTTTTAAAGATTCTAAAGGGATCTTGGGTTTATATCAGGACTTGGTTTGAATCCTAGGAAACTCCAAGATGCAAAATGGGTACTAAGAGAAAAGGATCTAGAGATGGCCTTAAAGGTGGAAAATATTACACATATTGGTAAAAAAAAATTTGATCAAGTAGCCATACCTTGATCTTTGAGGATCTAGGCCTTGAAACCTTAGATTTCTTGACACCTGCACAAATATTGTTAGTCCTACTTGTTAACTTACAAAGATCTATGTTACACCAACAAATTGAAGTGTTTATATTCCTTATTTAACAATCCAATAACATTTACACAAATTCAAGTGAAAATCTATTCAAATTTTCACTTAAATCCATTAAAATTATAACAATTAAGATATCAAATGCCTAGATCTATTACCATCAACATTTAAGAGAATGCTCTTTGCACAAATATCAAAATCTTTAATAAATTTATACCAAACTTTACAAATATGATCAAAATAACCTTTAATATGAGTAAATAGGGGTATTTTAGCTATATTTACATGAATTTAAGGAAATGCCAGGTTATTTTACCAAATTTACACAAATGAACACTAACTTTGATGAAATATTTCAAAGAATGTAAAGATCCCTACATAGAATGCAAAGATTTATGTGAATAATGCAAACCCTTAGTTTTCTTTAACAATATTCCTATACTTTGAAGTAATTAATCATGTATATAATGAGTTAAACTACAATTCAACAAAGATGCATGAAAATAGTTGCATAAGACCCTCCTTCTAGTGACATCTTTTCCCTTCCTTTTGATGCACTTATTATGCTCCTTGTGTCACTAGGGAATGAGGGGAAGGTAAGAAACTCAATTTTAAGTCATGTAAGACTTGAGGCTTGAGTTGTTTATACAATTACTACTAGGAATAACACAAATAGTAAAGATATGGTCACCACTTTAAAGGTTTACAAATAGACCCTATTATAGGGATAGTTGATGTTTATACAGTGACACAGATTCCTACTAATCTTTTTGTATTGTCTTAGTATTTACCAGTTATTTCCAAAAATATAAACAAACAATGGATAATTAAAATATGATCTAACCTAGAGTGATTCATGGGTGGATCCAAGACTAAGTATCATAGGGATGAAAAGAAGAAGTGCTTAAGATGATTAAAGATATAAATTTTTCTAACATCTAAGGCACAACACATAGATTTAGCATCTACCAACTCTAGCATAAATCTCAAATCTAAATATATGTAGTTAAAGCTTCATAAGAAGGAAAATGCATATGTCTAATAGCATACTTTGCATAAAATGACTCAGTCATAGTAAATTGTATGGCATATTTAGTTATAAATGAGATGAAAATAGAGTATGTATACTATTAGATTTATTAGCCTAATGTTAAGCTCAAATTAACAGATGCATATATGATATATAATTACCAAATTATCTTGTAGAGAATAAACTATCAGACATCTAAAGTGTGAGAATTCAGAAATTACAAAACACATAAAAGAACACTATAGACAAACTCTCAAATTATTTGGCTACTTGTATTAATTTTTGCAACAAAAAATTTCTATCTTAAAAATGAGGGAAATTCCCATATTTATAGGCTTCAAAATTCCTAAGACAAGTCTAAGTGGGCCCAAAAAAGGTTCACAAATAAAGCCAGGTGGCTTAAACTTCCACATTACAATGGAATATTCCTAATTCAAAATTATAAAGCATAATTGAATATTCTTTATGGTTTTGAAGGGGGATGTTGGCCAGCTTGATATTTTTGTTATTTTATTTTATTCTTATTATCTTCTTCTTTATTCCAAACCTCTACACATGCCTTTTAGTCTTGGTATATCTAAGTGAAGTCTAGGATCATAGGCCTAAATGATTATGGTATTTCTTAGATGATCCTACCATGATCTATGAGTATTGGCCTTAGTGCTTCCTCAATTGCATCTACCTTATCCATCCATTAATTTTAAAACATCACAATTTTTATTACTTCTACAAAAGTATTTACACTAGCCATGTCCTGCTAAAATTGAGCATTAAAAACTTCCATTTTTGGTCTAAACTCTTGCTCATACATGAGGGTGTCATTAGGCTTGGTCACCCTAGTGATCATGTCATCCTTTAATATAAATACAATATTGAATTCAATTTTTTCAAATAATCTATTTTCATCCTTGAGCTGATCCAACCATGTCTTCAAAATTTTGCTCCTATTCATGAGGATGGTATGTGCAAGAGCAATGTATTCAATAGGTAAAACTTTAAGGTCAAGAAACTTATTGCTTCTTTCCACTCTAGCCAAGTTTTCCAATTTTGTGTCATAAAGTGGAAGCTTTTGGTCAAGTTTAATGACCCCTTTAGTTTGATTTATCCCATCTTTCTACCTCTTTTTCATCACTTTATACAAGCTGAAGATATTAATGATAGTGTTAAATATTGAAATTAAAGTACCTTATGGCATAGTGGGTAGTGTTTTTTCTTTTTAGCCTTCTCAATTCATATGCATCCCCTTCATTAAGGAAATATTAAACTCTATCTATTATTGCAAAAAATATATGGGGTTCTCTATATATTATTTTACTTCTTTGGGGCCATCCTTCTTTTTCCTAGTCAAGTTGAAGAAGGGATCTTCACTTTCATGAATCACTGTAGAGATTGATTTTAGATGTTACACTTATCTTCTAACCACCATTTTCATGGTGCTAGTGTTAGCATCAAACCTCATTACAATTTGGGTTGCAACGGGATTTCTTGACGTATCCCTTGCCTTATTTCTTGCATCATATCCCTCACCCAATTTGGGGTGGTTGTGTGAGAGGTATTATAATAGGATTCCTTGGGTAGAAGAAGAGTCCAAAGCTATCATAGGGATGAATAAATTGGTTGGGTCTAATTTCCCAAGTGATTTAAATAAGGATTTAGTGGGGCCCATGTTAAGAATAAATGAAGGCAACATTGAAGGTCTAATAATTTTGGTAGTTGTGGTAAGGTTGAGTGGCTTGTGGAAGGGGGATATATTTGAGATGGGATGAAATATATTGGTGGATATATGGGATAAAATGGTGAGTGATGAACTAAAATTGGTTATGTAGGAAGTATTAGAACCCATAACATGGTTAGCACTAGTGCTCTGGATAGTTGATGAAGGTGGAATGTTGATAGTGGTATGGGATATGAAGTGGGGAATGGTGCCTCCAAAGGAAGTAGTAGTACGGGATGTGAACATGGGAGTAATAAAAGTATAAAAAGTGGGAGAAGTAATAAATGTGATAACAAATGGGAAATAATTCAATGGTGTAGTACTTATAGTGGGGGATTGGGAAGATGATAGAGGAGGCACTATTCCTCTTATGGTTGCCCTAATAGACTTTTTCCTTTTGTAAACCTTTTCAACAGTTCTCCTAGCTAGTGCTTATAATTATTCCAATAAAAACTCAATTCATTGTTGCTCTTATTCAACATTAATGGCCTTGGGATTTGGTTGATCAAAGCTTTGTGAGGTATCTTCATCATTAGATACAGAGACAATTGTAGGACCATGAGAAGGACCTAGTTAGTTGTTTTATTCTCCTTGCTTAGGACTCAGAGGTAAGATCTAACACTTATATTAGCTTTAAATGAATACCTATAGGGTCTAATCCTAATGAGAGGAATGGTATCCTCTTCTTATTCTTCTTCTTTCTCCACATAGTTTGCATTGAACATGCTCTCAATAGTCAGTGGGAGCTGAGACTTTACTATGTCCACCTTATTCTTCTCCTTGTTGAGCCTCATTTCTAGCTTGATATTCTTCCTTATTACATTCATTATGACTAACTCATCATTCATTACATCCATATAAACCCATTCATACACATCCTCTTAGTGCTTATATTCTATAGTCACATCCATTTTAAACTTGGAGAGGTGTTTGGCAATGACTTGGTTTGGATCTCACATTATAATGTCATCCTTAGGTAATAGGTATGAGTCCCTATACCTTGTAACCCCTATAAAATCCTACCATTTCATTATCTAAGTTATCCCCAGCTTGTAAGGAGTCTTGTTGGGGGTTATATTTTTATTCCTCTTGAAGATGCCATCAATTTCATGAAAGATTTGATAATCCATCTCTGCTTTGGCTAAATTCATAAGCACATACCTAGGTAACTTAAGGGGAGCTACCATCACCCCTTCCATCAAGATAACTATGTAGTCAGGGTAGATCTGGAAGTTACCCATCTCTTTTAATGTATACCTAACCTATGGAGGGACCCTTTGCATCTCACATTTAGTAATTGACTTGTAGATAAGGGGTATAAATATTTTTTAATTATCTTGATATTATTAATGAAGTGGTGGATGTGTATTGTATAAAATTATTGAGGCATAACCTCCTACCACTTAGGGGACTATGGATTTTGACCTAATTGTGTAGTTACATAGATATCATGCAAAAATAGCTCATCATGTAAAATGGATCCCCATTTTTAAAAGTGTCATTCATGGAAATGACTAGATTATTGCTAATAATATCCCCAAGTGGGGGAATTTGTTGATCCTCTAGGATTATCTGTAGAAGTAGAATAGTCCTGACGTTTTCATAACCAATATGTGCATTACCAAACACTCTATTCATTAAGGCTAAGAAAATACTTACTCCTTTCATAAATTAATGTATAGGTAGGTACCTTATGTCATTCATGAATAAAAATACATTCAATTAAATCACCCATGATGTCAAGACTTTGTCTAGAGAGTGTGCCTCATACTAGTTATTGATGATGCTCTAGTTGTATTTTATAGGTGGAAAAGTTAGGCCATAGTATTTTTCAAAACTGGCCTACTGATGAAATAAATTGGGAGCTCTTTATTTATTTATCTATGAAATTAATCTTCACATTTTGACATCCCAAAGATGTCATATACTATATTAATGCGTGGCATGACTTCTAGTTTTATTGCAGCTTCATGGACATCAGTAGCTTAGATTACCAGGATGTCTGAAGTTAACTGAATGATATGGGGCATGGTCTTAGTTTTTTTAAGATCCATAGCTCCTTAAATATTATAATAGACATTGTTATAATGCATGTCTCCTATGTTTATGGCCTTAGGGATGAACTTTATGTCTTTAAACATGATTGAATTACCATAATAGAAAATAAAATCATCATTACCAAATGTGATGCCCTTACCCAGAGTAGGGGGTCCTACTTGTGCCATTTATATACTATTTTAGGTGTTAATTTATGTCTTATTTTACTTCTCTACAAATTTATAGCTCTAATAATGGTGATCTAGGTACAATCTATGAGGAGCTCAAGCTTGGTTGAATTGAGAATGAAAATAGAAGAGAGATTAAATGCTTAGGGCTTCAAATAAAAATATAGGTAGTAATATTTATGTTGGGTATCCTTTTATAGATTGATTTGATTAATACAAGTTTTGATGGTGATTCTAGTTCATGTCATACTAATGGTGAGCTTGTCACCTTTGTATTGGAAAAACCTAAATTATTGATTTTAGAATTTATTTACTTTTAAAATTCAAATTTAGCATTGATTTGATTTCAATTTTCCATCAATTTTAGATCTAAATCTAAAGGTTTCCACTATTTGACACATGTCATGCCACCTCAGATCTATGTAGGCACTCATAGGGCCTAAATATGACTAAACTACTTATTTGGCTCAAATCTAGACACATGACACCTTCTGATTACTCCCAGGCTCTCAAGATGAACCTTAGTGTGATGACTCATTAATATCCTACCATGTGGCATATTTTGATTTGTGGAAATCTCTTGGGTAGGCCCTTCATATTTGGTTGGTTGAAAGAGTGTCATGTGTCACTCTTAGAGGCAATGAGAACTTTTTCTTGGCTAGGTGACTCTCTCGTGGGCCATCACAGCTATGTTCTGAGAGGTGTATCTCTCATAAATTTCTATACAAAATTCAATGAAATAGATTTAATCATGTGGCTTGGGTGGATCCACACATCACTCCTAAAGGTAATTATATTGATCTTGGGTTACAGCTCTATGGGAATGACATGCAACATCATCTTGTAGGTCCAGTGGGGGAATGCATCATTTTGGTGAGCCTTCAAAGGTGTTCTAGTGGATATTTATATAGAATTAGTATGGTCATAACAAGTGTCATTATTTTGTGGGTCTAAAGAGGACACACATCATTCTTTAAAGCTTATCTTCATTCTTTTACTACTTGTTGCTTTTGTAAGGGCCCTTAAACAAATGTACACCATCAAGCCTTGATCAAATGATTTGGATACATCCACATGTTCTTCTTAGAGCTCTCATGATATTTGGATCAGATCTGATGCAGCATTGGCACACGTCAGTTTCAAATAAATCTAATATTAATATGTGGCACTTTGGAAGACTACTCAATTTTAGATGGTCATGCTTGAGACACATGGTGGCATCTCATGGGATTTAGGATTATAGTGGGATGTATGGTAGGATGGATTTAATGGGTTTGCTCACAAGAGATAGGATATGGACATGTAGCCTATGGATTTGAATTCTAATGGCTAACTCCCTCATGAGATTTTAAGATGATGCCACATGGCTCATGGGTTTCATAGATTTTTTACAAGTTTCTTGCATGGGGTGATGAATTTTTAAGGCATCATGAAGACTAGAGAGGTGAACACCTATCATCTTTAGGTTTTAGTATTCAATTGAACATCTTATGAGGCATCACAAACCACTATTTTAACTTTAACATCCTACAAGGCCAAGAGAGAAGTTAACTTAGACTTTGGAAAACATAAAATGTCATCACCAATAAATTAAACAAGTCTAAATCAAAACTTCATAATTAAATGCTTTAAGCAAAGTGTAAGTTTAGTTTAGTAAAATTAATTGAGGTTTGTGGCTCTCATGCTAATTAGAAAACTAGGTATAACCTCCTTGGTGAAGTCTTGTTTGCACATTTTTTAATAATTCATGGTTATTAATCCATTATTTTAATGAAACTTGAAAAAAACTTGCAATAAATTGAATATTTTGATCATCAATAAGTACTAAAAAATAAATAATTAACCATAAATTTATAGGAAGTATTTAATCAATTCTCTTATGCAATAAAATGTATTAGCCAGCTTGGTATTTTAGGCATTTTGGAAAATTAAGAAAGGAAGGTCCCCATTCTAGGAATATAGTTAGTTGAGCATCAATAAATACTTTAACTTTTTTTTACTATGAAATATATCATCATGTGTAGGGGGAATGTGATGCATGTCTTCATTATCTATAATTGAAATGCATGTATGATGATTATTTTCAATGTTGGAGTCAAAGGGAAAATAAAAATCAATAATTTTTTTTTATTTGGCACATTATGATATGTAGTATAAGGGTTATAAATACTTGATTTATCTATATTTTTCATGGAATCACCATCTTAAGCTTTGAATGTGAAAGAAGGTGAAAACAAAATATCATCTACTTTAGTTTGTGATTCTAGAATAGGTACAAGATCCTATGTGCATGTTTTTTCTAATTGAATTTAGAAAGGTAAAGAATTTGCATTTTGATTTTCTATGCTAGGAACATCGTGTGTAATATTACTTGAACCATGCAAAGGTAAATTGATTTTATTATTCTTCTTTTTCTTTAATGTAAATAAATATGTATAAAAATTGGTTGAAAATATAGGATCGCATTCAAACAAATCACTACCTATAAGGGGATATTTTGGATTTATGTTTTTAATGTCATTTTGAGAAGTAATAGAAGAGAGAGGAGGAGGAGGAGGAGAAGATGCATTTAATCTATCCTTATCAACACTTTCATTGTCATGCTTATAGTAATCATCATATCCATCATTAAAATAATAATAATCATCATCAATATAAATGAAATTGTGCTCATTATCATTTATTAGTGTGCAATCTTGAAAATATTTCCATTCATTTATATAATTATGTGAAAAGTTTATAAATTGATCAATTAGGTGAGGGGAAAGAGGTTTCCTAGAAGTCATTTTAAACTTACCAAAAAAAGAATGTAACAAATTAATAATAAGAAAAAAATAGGGAGAAGGTAATCTAGCATAGATATATTTGAAAATATGTGAAATATTCATCCCAATGTATAGGAAAAAATTAAAAATTTACTTGAAACCCTTAGGGCTAAATTTTGAGTGTATGAGGACTTAGCATGCAAATCTAGGGTTTTAGAGGGTTTATAAACAAAATTTAATATATGTTAGATTATTCAAACCATAATATAGGACTGGATATGTATTTGTTAGTATGTGAAAAAAATTGTAAAAATTAGAATTTAATAAACCCTAAATTAATACACTAGAATGGAGAAGGCAAACCTTAGGATTGTTAAGCAATATTCAAAGTAAGGTTTACCAAATGTTTTAATATTTTAGGACTTAGTAGTGTAAATCCTAGGTTTTTAAAGGGGTTGGGTATAAAGAGTGAATATAGGTAAATATTTAAAATATATATATCAAGTTGATTTACTCAAAATAGTAAGTGTGATGAAAAAATCTACTTATTTTGAGTCAAATAGGCATCACTAGATGATAGGAAGTTTGAGATAGGTCTAGAAATCAGTTTGGAGTTTATTTATTCTAGAAATGGAGTTGAAAATGTCTTCAGATAGTAGCATAGTTAGAGGGACAATAGCCCACTATGCTAGTGTACAAGGAATTGTGTTAGTATCCTTTAGGGGTAGGGATCTTAAGAATTTTTGGGCTTATTACAAGGAGGCTTAAGAGTTTTTTAGGTGTGTTTAGGAGCTTTTGATCATTACTCTATGTCACTATTTGGATATATCTTCTCTAAAACCCTAATAAACACCTTCACACATGAGACAATAATGAAATCAAATGCAAAATTTAGGGGAAAAGATGGGTTGTGAGATGTTATGATCATGTGGAATAAAACCCCTATTGTCTTAGATGTTGCCTACATTAATCCCAATAATCTAGATCTTAGATCACATGTAGTTATCCATTAGGAAATGTGCATAATAAATGTACACAAAATGTTATAATGAATTTTTCATAGGCCCTTCTTTGATCAAGCATATAGGTTTATGTGTGGTAATGAGTAATATGCAGAGTATTGGCTATATTATTGACTAATTTTTAAGTAATTATGTGCCAAAGTAGTAAGTGCTAGATGTAAAATGCCTTGTGAGGCTCTTTATATAGAAGGAACTTAATTGTAATATGAGACACTTACTCATGAGATGACAAGATGAAAAATAAAGATCAAATCATAAGGAGAGACTCAAAGAAGGGTAAGGACCCATGACAAGTTGAAAAATTGACTGTTGGACAACATTAGCATTGAGGTGGACACTAATATAATGCACTAGTGTCTCAAGACCAAAAAATAGAGTATGATTGTGGGAAATAGGCTAGGGGAACCTATGACTAGGATAACATGATATAGTACCATTGGAGGTGCATGAAATAGGATAAACAAGTCATAATAAATATCAAAATACCAAAATGACCATACAAACAAGACTCACATTCATCATTAATACATTCTCATGAAAGAGTAATAAAATACATAGTATTTGTGTTTGCTTGACCAAATTAGGGTGTGCACACATAAAATTCTTAATGTCTGAGCAACATGGTATTTATTATATCATATAAGAGGAGCACCAATATATGGAAAACCATGATGACATTTTTTTAATATGTAGTTGGACTGACATAGATGCAATAAATAAGAAAGCACACAAATTATATAATACAAATAATTAACAAAGACATGGACAAACTAAAAAAAAGAAGTAAATTATATTTATGTCCCTTATTAAGTTAAGAACCCAATGGTTAATTATCAATGATAATGATTTATTTTATTTCCCCCAAGAAATGTTGTATGTGAGGGGTTGGATTATGAATGATATATCCTGACAAAGTTATAATGATTTGTTTAAATTTTGAACACATGTTTTAACAAGATTTAAAAAAAGATAAAATGTCTTTTTGGGTTTATGGATTTTTTATTTTTCTATGCTTTTGGATTTTGACTAATGATGAAACTTTGAACAAAGGGAAAATTAGTTCTATCATCGAGGATGGTGATATTAGTAGAATCGATGAAGGATTCAGGATAGGATCTATAAGTATTAAATTACATAATGATAATGTGCCCAATCATCCATGTTTGATTATGATGTTTCATTGCATTAAACTATGAATAAAATCTGATACACCAAGATATTTCCAAAAAACAAGTCTCAAGATTTCCTCCATGTCCTTATCATGGTCAAAAGTGGGAAGAAGGATAAGCATAATGGTGTGGTTATGGAAATGGTTTAGGGTGTTTGGGGTGGAATAGAGTTGTAATACCCCCAATTTTATAGTTCTTATAGAAAAAATATTTACTCATGATGTCATAAATGATTTTCATCATGGTACTTATCAAAGCTGCCATAAGAAATGGTTTCCATCTTTGGAAAAAAATTTGTCTTTTTTTAACTTTTTTATTTTTTTGTGGTAGCATTGGATTCTAAGTATGGAAGAATTTCAAATTCATGATGTTCATGGGTTATTGAATTTCTACCCATATTTCATGGCCAACTTGTATGCTCTTGGACCAAATTTGGTGGTGACGACATAAGGACCTAACCAATTAGGTTTAAAATTGCCTTTTTTTACAAACTCTTGATTGGTATTTATTTTATTTTATTTGAGAATGATATGAATTTTATGTGATTTTTATTTCTTATACATATATTTTATTGATATGAATTCAAATGATCTAGAGCATTGAGCCATTTTTCATCCATAATTTCCAACTCGTGAAGATGCATAATTTTTTATTCTTCACCATTGATCAAATCTTGTAAGGAGACGTGAAAAAAGGGTAACACTATATTAATGGATAATATCACTTCAACTCCAAAGATAAGGTAATAAGGTATTTCCCCTATAGGTGTGTAAATATTGGTGTGATAAGCCCTTAAGATAGGGTAAATTTAAATATGTCATTTTTAGCAACATTATTAACAATCTTCCTGAGGATTTTAATGATATTTTTGTTGGAGGCTTAGGCTTGGCCATTACCTTAGGGGTAATAGAATTTGGACCATTTATTTTTGATATGTACTTAATCATAGATACATTTGACATATTTATTTTTGAAGGACTTATCATTTTCAAAAATGATGGTAAAAGGGATACCATAATGAAAAATGAGGCGATTAAAGATGAACTTGGATTTGTTTGTCAGTTACATATGTGAGGGGGATATTTTCTACTCATTTGGTAAAGTATTACATATTAATAATAATGTGTTTTAGGGCATGAGGGGAATAATTATTTATCTTCCCAGTTATATCAAACCCCCAAGTAAAGAAAGGCCACAGAGTTGTGATTGGTTATAATGCTTGAGACGGTGCATGGATGAGGTATCCATGCTTTTGATAGGCTATACATTTATTGACATATTTATAATCATATTTCTCCATGGTAAGATAATATTATCTTTTTTCAATCAATTTAATTTCTAGGACCATAACATTGGTCTGTGTTCCACATATTCCATTTTGAACTTCCTTCACTACTAAGTTGGCTTATTATTCTAAAATATTAACATAGTACCATCATAACCCCTATAATAGAGAGTGTTATCAAGGAAGGTGAAGTTCTAGTCATGTTGGATGAATATTTTATTTAATTTTGGGAAACATTTATAGGGATGGTGTGGTCATGGAGGTAAGTGTATATGTCATGATACCAATGGGAATTGGGACCATCAATCTCACACACCATTTCAGATTTTAAGACTTCATATGTTGGGATCATTAGTTGTTCAACCAAAAACTAACATTATCAGGTATTTTTTTTAATTTTAAGAAGATAATCAATGGTATCCATGGCATATAAAAATTTATTACTTGCATGAGGAACTTGTTCAAATTTTATGTGCTCTAAATATTTCCTTAAGTTGTCAACCATTAACTTATAAGGGATTATTTTTTCATATTTGGCATGGTACTCATTGTTGACTTATTTGATGATGATTTGAGAGTCACAATAGAATAATAAGAGCTTAAAATTCAATTATATTACTATTTTGATCCAATATGAGTGTTTCATATTTAGAGATGTTATTGGTATAATGAAACCTAGTTTTGAATGCTTTGGGGATGAGATCACCTTGTGGTGTGAGAAACAAGATGCCTACCACTGAGCCATGAGTGGTGAAGTCTCCATTGAAATAAATATTCCATCCAAGTGACTCATCAAGAGATAAAATTAACTCATACATAGATTTAATATTTAAATGCTAAATATCTAATGTTGATGCTTCTGCTAGATGATCTGTAAGAATTTGTCCCTTTATATATTTTTGATTTAATGCCTAATTTTGATAGAAGATACTTTAAAGAATCAAATTTAGAACTTTATGAGGCCATAATATGCCTCGTTATATTCATGAAGTAACATTATTTTTCCTTCCATAAGTTACCTATAAATTTGATTTAAATATAATTTTTAGAATTTATAGTTTATTTAAGGTGAAATAGAGGGTATTTATCTTGTCTATTATTTTAAAAAAAGTATATACTCTATTAATTATTTTTAATGATTTAATGGAAAATATACAAAATATTGTATATGCAGGCCATAATAGTCCATAACTATAGACATAAGGTTTTAGCACCCAAAGTACCAATTTAAGAACAATATTGGAGAAGCTTTAGAATATTATAAAGCTCTAGATTCCATATAAAGTGGATTTATAGTTTTATAATAGATCCTAAATTAGATCTTGAGTTCTTAAATAGATCTAGAGGTCATAATTCCAACTCTAGCAGTTGCTAGTTCACCTCTGAAGTTCACCAAAAATTAGCTCTACAGATCTACAGTTTTAAGCTTATGAAGCAAAAATCTCTAGAGATTATGACCATATATTCTGGGAAAGCATTTTTATGAAACCTATTTATAGTATTTCTAGAAATGGATATTTATATAAATAGTAAGATACTTATGGAATTATCCAGATGATATGAATATCTTGATATTTTTTATTTTAAATATTAGTGAAAAAGATGAAAATCAAATATGTTAATATTTCATTTGATTCTCAACAACAAAATAGGATATCAAATCTAGGAATCAAGATTTATCTACTATTATCTCCTAATAAAGTGGGGAATCATTCTATTTTTTAATAATGCATATTTCATAGGATTCAATTTTTTATATTATTAGTATAAATTAGTGAGTCAGTTGGAAAAAAAATATTATGAATACAACCTCCCATATTTATAATAGTAGTAGAAAAACTGGTAATAGTCATAGAAATAAGTTGAAGCATTGTAAACACTTCATTCATTCATGAATATTTTAAGAATTTTAACATTTACCAAGTTTGGTATTGATTGTTTTCTAAACCTTTTCCCAAAGAAAAAAAGGGCCCACTCAACCTAAGGAATAATGATATATTGTACTAGTATTTCTAGATAGATTTATTTATGTCTATTTTTCATTTATAAATATTTATTTTATTCTTAAAATATCATATAACTTGAAAAATAACTAGATCCATAAACCAATAATTGTTTATTTTCATTTAATTTAATTGTATTTCCCTTTATGCAACATGTGTTTCAATTCCCATAATTTCAATTCTACAAGTGTGTTTTACATTCTACAAAGTGTATTTTAATTCTAAAATTTCAATTCTTGCAATTAGATTATATATATTTTTTCCAATTAGAATAGAAAGTATTTTTGTTCCTATTTCAAGCAGCCTTCAGAAACTAGCTTGGATTGACATTACATTACTAAATTATGAGGACTCAATGACATTCATCAACAACAAGTTTTGTTTTATTTTTGAGCATGTAGTGTCTTATTTTTTTAGAAGAAAAAATAATAGCTAGATATGCCTTCTCAATCAGAGAGTAATTAATTTCATATGCTACCAAACTTTTACTTAGATTATAAATATATTTTTATGTTCCTTGATCATCATGTTGGTTCAAGAGGGCTCCTAAGACAAATTCCATTACTAATATGTAAAGTAACATAGGTTCTCCTAGAGTATGTAAAATTAACACTATTGGATTTAAAATATATTTTTTGAGTTGCTCAAAAGCATATTGAAATACTTCATTCTAATAAAAAATAGTGTCCTTTTTAAAGAGATGTGTAAATGGATGGAATTTATCTACAAGATATGAAATGAACCATCTCATCACTTTACTTGCACGTTACCCAATTTCTTGAGATTATGAGGAGGCAACATTTTAGTGATGGATTTGAATTTTTCCAAGTCAAATTGAATACCTCTCATAGATACAATACATCCTAAAAAAATCCTATTATGAAACCAAAAACACACTTATTAGGATTGAAACGGAATTGTATTCTCTCAATCTTAAAAAAATCCATTGTAAAATGGTAGGATGTTTTGTTTTAGTTTTCAATTTATCCCATTTGAAATCCATGTAATATTTTTTTGTATCATGGAAGATAAAATTCATGGCTCTTTGATAGGTTGCACCAGCATTTTTAATCCAAAAAGCATGACTTGATAACAAAAAGTTCCCCAGGGTGTAGTAAATATTATTTGTATTGATCTTTAGGTGTAATTTTTATCTAATTATATCCTAAAAATCTATTCATGAATGATAAAATTCCATGTCCCATTATGTATTATATGATCATGTCAATATTGGGTAAATGAAAAACATATTTTAGGCATGCCTTATTTATGTCAAGAAATATGTGCCCACATGGATACCTATAATTTATTGATAACATGAATAATGTTAAATTTTTATTCAAAATAGTTGATTGGTCATATGAACCCAACATCCAATATATTTTTTAGTTATTCTTTGACCAGAAGGGATACTTTAGGATGCATATTTCTTATCTTTTATTTGACTGATTTTACATTTTCATATACAACAAGGTGGTGCAACATAAATAATGAATCCAATCCAATCATATTAGTATATGACCAAACAAAGACATCTAAAAATTATTTTATGGGGGTGACCATAATCTATTATTCCTTGAGACTAAGGGTATCCCCGAGTTAAATGATTTTATGGTTTTCTTATGTTATAATGTTGACATCAACTGTGTCCTCAACAAAAGATGTAGATTCATCTTGAAATTGTGTTGACACATGGGCAAGGATGAGTTCCTAGTTTATTAGTACCTTGGAATTTTTTTCAATAATAGACTTGTCTTTAATTTTTTGATTTTGATTTTATTTGTTTGATATCACCTCAAAGAGGTTTTCACAAGTGGGCTTCAACTTTTTAGCTTTTTGTTTATTTTTATTTTTTAGATTTATTGTGACTAAGGAAATCTTCTTGCTCTCTAAAACATGTTGATGTATCTATGTCAATTTTAAAAACCATTTTTTATCCCCTAGTAGGATGCCATATCGAAGTCCCATGAATTCCTTAATAAATTGATCATTTTGAAATAATTCAAATGGTATGTGATCTTATTGGTCCAAATCAATAATTTTGGGGTAATATAGGTCAAGAGTAATTGTGAGGACAATGGTATCATTGAAAAGGTTGGTAGCATAAATATCTTCATAGAGGTTATGAAAATAACATGTTTTAATGTTATGTGAAACTTTCTTGAAGATTGTGGATGTGTCACTAACATCCTAATACTAATCACCAAGGGTTTTTTGTTCAATGTCATGATATTCTTAGTTTCCATGAACATACATAGTCTCTTAGAATCCTTATTCATGAAGGCTTAGTCCCTTTCATTTATATTTAAAGATCTATCACATTTTATTTGATATATGATATTCTTTACTTTAGAAACAAGAAGTTAGGTCATCATCAAATAATTAATAGTCATTATATATTTCAATCTTATCATCTATAATAAGGCCTAATTTGACAAAGGTAGTTAAGCCTAACTGAAAGTATGCATAATATTCTTTTTTTCATGTTGGTATTTACACAACATTGAGGATAAAAGGGGAGATTACCCACATGGAATTCATATAGGATATCATATTATTTGTAGCCTTTCTCATATATCTTTAAAATGAGATTTGGAAGGTGGATTTTTGGATGTGAATGGTAGGTCATCTATATTTATGTATGAATATGAATATTTTGTATTTTGGTGTTGTGTATCTATATATTTTAGGGTCATTTTTCATTATAGGATAGTAATAGGTTTTACAATTTATCCATACAACATTTTATAATATTGGAGAGGTTGAGGATCACTAGGGGCAGTCACTTTTATGCATGGATGCAAAAAATTTGATGCATTGATGGAAGGTGGATGGGATAAATTTCATGGAATGAATCCATGGTTGTAAAAAAAGGATATTATATGGGAGATCAAGATTAATTATGTGGAGTAAGGTTTATTATGTTATATGTGCAACCGTGATCAAAAGATAAATAGTTCATGTTCATGTTCATTCCATTTTTGCATTACCATACACATTGATTGTGATGGTGTTTAGATCTAATATTACTATGGAGTAACCAAATATTTGATTAAGGTCAAATTATAGGTGGTTAGGCCTGATAAATTATCTATAAGTACCCTTTTCACCTTGTGTTTAGTAGTGAAGGCTTTAATGTATAAGGGTATGTTATGTGATAGACCAATAAGATATATTTCATGTTGTTCAAAATTAAGTTTATGTATTTAGGATAGGTTTCTAATGAGTGCTTGGAATTGGAAAGGATAAATTTTTTGGAGGAATCTTAAATATTTAAGGTTTTTATAGAAGATGTCCTTATGAAAATTGGATGTTTTGAGAAGGTCTAGAATAGAGATAGGGGTAGGTTTTTTTCTCAATCTATTTAATAAGGTTTTATTTTCCTTTAGGGGTGAGTAGAGGAGGACTTTTAACAATGATTTTTTTTCACCTATTTATAACATAATAATATATTATTTTGACTATATTGGTGTTGACATGGATATTGCTATTTTTATATGACCCACAACTACATTACAAGAATGGAAGGATTTTTTATAGTTGATATTATTGGTTTATGTGTTTTGACCTTTATTTTTTGTGGAGTTTGATTATGTTTTGGGGAGGAATCCTTTGATATCCTTGATTGTTTTTTTTTCGGATATAGATATGTTTCCATCAAGTTTAATTTCTCCATTATCAATTAGATCTTGGACATAATTATTTAGTTTCATGAATTTTTTGTATGAGTGCCCTTTGATTTTATTAAACTCACAATATTCTTGCTCTTTATACCATGTGGGTTTTGGTTTGCTTCTATCAAAGGTTTTTTTTTTGGGGGGGGGAAACAATCATATTTGATTAAACAATTAGTGAAATATGGTTTCTAATTATTCCCCCATAGGCTTATAATGTCTTATTTTGAATTCTTGCTTGGGATAGCCCCTAGGAATGGTAATTCTACAAGTGCTTTAGATAGCTTGGATATGCTTTGAATTAGTCATTTTTCACCAGCAATATTATTTTTTTACTAAATAACTTAGATTTTTTTATGGTGTTTGATTTTGGTTATCTTTGTTAAAAATCTTCACTAGCCCTTTAACGATAAGGTTTTTTTAATATGCACTCATTTTTTGATGATTCATTAAAAGTGGTAACACAATGGACTTAAAGATGAAAAATAATTTATTGATTGAGATTGGTGATAAAAATACTAACCAACTGCTTTTCATGGACTGGTTAATGGAACTTGTTGCCTAATATTTTCCATCATTATAGTAATGAATAGAAACTTTCTCCATTCCTTTGTTTTGAATTACATAAATCCATCATTATGATTTCATGATGCATATTGTAATAAAAGTGTATCACAAATATTTTAGATAGATTAATGAATTTATTGATGGACCCCTTATTAAGCTACAAGAACCATTTTAAATCCTAGCCTCCTAAGCTATGAGGGAATAGTCTAATCAAATAGATGTCACTATATGCAAATTATTGTCACAACATAATAACTCTTGGACATGCTTTCTAGGTTCACCCTTTCCCATGTATTTTTTAAACTTTAGTGGTTTGAAGTAAGAAGGGAAGGGTATTCCTATAATTTCTCTATTAAATGAGTAAGATCACAACTCCTCACATTTATACTTTATATTATAATTATGGCTTCCATATTGTAGTCTTTGGAGGGATTCCTTCATAGATTTCCTCTCTTGGGGAAATGGTGTACCCTTGAGTGGTGATGATGGGGGGTAATATAAAATTAGGTTTTAGAGACACAAGGGTATGATTGGGATTCAATTTTTTATTTTTGATTGTAGATTTTACTATGAACGTCTGGATATTGAAAGACTAACATGGGAAGCCAAGTTTTCCAACTATTGACTAAGTTGTTTAATTTAGTCAAACATGACTTTATTTGTATATTAAGGTTTATATTATGATATAACTAATTTACATTTATGATGGTTGATATGAGAGACATTAGGGTTAGGGTTTTCATTAGTCAACTCTATGTTTGCTTTATGTTGGCCGATAGGATTGCTAGTAATAACATATTCGTGGTTTTGAAGAGTTTATTATTTTTTACATATTATGTGACTATGTTTTATAAGATTATAATATGTGGGAATATTAGATCCTATTTATATGATTTGCATAAGATTTCCATCTTTGTTTTCAGATAGTAAGTTTTATACTTGGCTAGCCCATGTTTGGTTTTAAACAAATCATTGTGGTCATCACTTTTGTACCCTCTTTGGTTTGAAATGATAAAATTATAATCATCATCAATGTGATATTGATTAAAGGTTTCATCAAAATGTAATGTGTTCTAAAAATTATTTTGAATGTTTTGATTCAATCTAACTTGATTTCTCATTGATAGTGCCATTAACTTTGTCTAGGTTTATTTTGGGAGTAGTTTGGCTTTTAATGGGTTTTGTAGAAAGGGGTAAAATAATGATAACACACACACAAGAATAGTCTATGCTATTCAAGTGAGATTAAAAACAAACATTATCCCATAGATATAACTTAAATTCACATTATGGGTGGTTTTAGGGAATGTTATTTTTCCTTGCACCAGTACATAAATATGAATAAAAAGCTTAGAAATTAGGTTTACACAAGATTACTAGGGGAGTCCTAGATATACCTTGTGATACTTGAATCCAAAATTCATGGGACAATAGTGTTGTAGAAGGCTTTGTTTTTAGTGATAAACCAACTCACTTAAAGGAAATAGGTAAAATTGAATTTCCACTTAGCTAATGATTACAAAAACTCTAAGGAATATTTATAGTTCACCATAAATTAGATTTTGGTTATCACTTGGTGATGAAATATAACTCACTAAACCCCTAAAATAAATAAAAATAAAAATTTTGTTACCATTTTTTATTCTTAATATTACCTTACATAACAAGAGAACATATGCATATTTTAGTCACATAGACACAATAAACACAAATAAATAATAAATATTTTATTAGTTATTATGTAATGATTATGTGATTAAATTTGTATGATTTTCAATCTTATGTTATCAAAATTGTGTAGCACAAGTCATAAGTTTATAAATGTAGGTCTTCATTAAATGTTTCGTTTAAGTCAAAAAAAAAAAAAAACTAGAACATAGAGCATATAAGCTAGTAATCAAAGCATAAACACTAATGATCAAAAGATATATTTTAATGATTAGAAATTTTAGAATGAAGACATAAACATTACTTATCAGATTGGAAACACTATTGGGTGTAAATAAATGCCACTAGGTGTGTAAAAATTTCATTCAGTGTGTAGAAACTCCATTGGGTGTGTAGAAACAACATTAGGTGTGAAAAAATGACACTAGTGTGTAGAAATGCCATCGGGTGTGAAAAAATTCCACTAGGTGAAAAAATTCCATTAGATGTGCAAAAATTCCTCTAGGTGTTCAAAAATGCCATTAACTTTCTAGGACCTTCATAGAAAACAAAAACACCAAACCCTAATGTAGAAACATTATTTCTAAGAGTGAAAATGCCAAAAACATAGAATGGAAATGTTAAAACTTATAAAATAGAAACAAATGACTAAAATGGAAAATAAACTCTAGATTTATATCCCAAAGGATTACAACTTGAATTGGGACTATTCAAAAACTTGTTTGGCACTTAAAAAAATTAGATATCTTTCTCAAAATAAATAAAAAGTGTGATAAATTGATTGAGAAATGTCTCACTAAGTGTGCCAAAAATGTGTATCCTAAAACTTATAGGTATACATATAAAATAAAAATGACTCTAGCTCCTAATTTAATCAAAACATAAACCTATGATTAAGAAAATAAAAGAGACTAGTAATTTAGCTTCACCTACCAAGAGAAGAATCTCCTTTTTTGAGTGGATTTACTCTTTTAATGATGAAGGATTGTGGTTGATTCAATGGAATTATGCAATAATTTCAGCAATATGCACCCATGATGAGAAATGGCCAAGATGGTAAATATTTCTTGATATTTTTCCAAAGCTTGAGAGATCTAAGATTTTTCCCAAGATGTAATATTTATTAATAACTCTCAATGGTTTTGAAAATGAAGTATGAAGGGGGTTCTTATATATTCATGGATGGGAGAATGGATGGTTGGAAATAATATAAATTTATTTAGATATATTGATTTTAAATAGATGAGATTTGATTTTCATTGAATGAGTAAGTTGATGATTAATGAGTTGGTTGAGTGATTTTAAATAATTGGTTCATTCATTTAATGAGTTGGTTAAATGGTTTAATGATTTTTTTGAAGTAGTTGAGGGAATTGTTTGACTGGTTTAATGAATTTATTGAGGGATTTATTTATTTATTTTTATTAATTTGTGTGCATGAAATTATTTAGGAGTCAATTAACTAATTAATAGTGATTTATTATCTATTTTTTATGGGGTGATGTTAGTGGGATTAGATGAAATTATTTTATTAATGTGATAATTTTAGTGTGGATTAAATGGAGGTCATGGTGTAATTGTTTTGATGTTACTACTAAATAATTTACAATAGATTGGATGAAAAATTAAGGTGGTGCAATTAGGGTGTCTAAAATATGGATTAAAATAAAATGCAACATCCTATACTATCATATAGAGTCACTATACACATAAACTAATATGGTTGAAAACATATGCTATCATTTGGTGTAGGAGTTCATAGACTAATAGATTCATTCTAGTAGTTATAAACACTTGGTTCATGATCTAAGCTACTCACAATGTATTTTTAGCCTTATTTTCACTGGCATTTAATCTTAAACCTCCACATAATAATAAATATGTTAATCATATTAACTCTTTAGTACCTTCCATAATTATCAAGTGCAATTATTCAAATCATATTCTACCTTCCACATTTATATTAGTATATTATTGTTATATTTTATACAATCTAAATTACTATTTGTTTTATTGTGTTTAAAAAAATTAATCACAAATAAGTTTAAAAACCCTCTTTAGTAACTCATATTGTTTAAGTATTTAGTCCAAGTTAATTCTTGCTACTCTTACATAACAAAGGTCATTCATGACTCCTTTTGTTCCTTCACTTTAGACCTTAATGTCATGATAACTACCATCCTACCCCCATTATTTTCCTAAGGCCTATATCAGATACTATGTTCCATGCTTTTAATACTTAAAGAGTTCATATGCCCCACCATATATGAAAAAATAAAGTAATTCAATAATTTAATCCTTATCCTCCTCCACCTCCCATAATTCCAACCAAATAAATCCAAAGATATGGTATCATTGATCAACCAAAAAACACTCATGCTAAATATTTTATTCTTTAATTATTGTAGTGATCAACAATCTACAAAGACATAATATATGAGGCATTGCATGATAAAACTTTTCCAAATGATATAGAGATTGCATATTTTGATTCTATAATGAATGCACTAAATAAATTTGAATAAATTATTTCCTTTTAAAAATAATATTTTCATACATTAATCAAAATATCACTTTGTTCTTTCAAGATAAAAGCAAAAATAGAGTCAAATTTGTTCTAGTAGATATTGGATCAGGTATGAATATATATTACATAACTTTATTATAAACGTTAGGGTTTATTATGGATACTATTCAAAAAATAGATAATAATACAAGAGGATTTGATAACATTCTATGCCAAGTAGTTAGAGCAATATCTTTAGATATAGCAGTAAGAACCAAGACTCTGACAATCATGTTTTAGGTCATGTCTAATCATCTACATTATAATTTATTCTTAGATCAACCATGGATACATGTTATGTAAGCACCACCATTTAAATTACATGTATGCTTAAAATTTATGCATAATTTATATTTGTATACATGTCTTGCACATAATTATCTCTTCAAATATTTCAAAATAATGCAACCTACTAATGAAGGTAATTCATAATTGGATTCTATGAATTATACCATAGTTCCCCCATCATAACATATCCCAATGGAAAATAATCATGCATATGAGATTGGATAATCAATTAAATCAAATTATAAGGAGATAGTCATAAATGTGGTAGTTAATAGCCAAAAACATAATCGCATACTAGGGTTGAAAAATAAAAGGAGACAATTCTATATCTTCATCTAATGATTAATTAAAAGAATCCCAATCATATATAAGATGATGATAGTGACAAAAATGATAATTAAATGCAAGGATATATATTCATGATATTATAACTCAACTAGATCCATATGTGTAAAATTTAGATTGGCTATATATAGCCAATCTAAATTTTACACATATGGATCTAGTTGAGTGATAATATCATGACATGTTTTAACCTATTTATTTAGGAGAGTATCTAGATAATTCATATACAAATAATAGTGATAAATACAAATACTTTATTCAAGAACAATCTAAAATGGATAAAGGAAATAAAATACTTCACAACAATCATAATGTTGAGAACTGAAATAATTGTTGTAATGTTTTTCTCACAAAATGAACCTCATATACTAAGTGCACCATTAAGAAAAAATTTGTAAAATAAATAATGACTTGGTCACAAGAACAATTGACATTATTCAATTTATAAAAGGTAAAAATTTACGTTTATAGAAAATTTAGGATAGTAATGTGGAGCTTATGGATGCAAATCCGTCCATAACATTGAAAATAGATAATATCTAAGATAAACCAAGTGTCATATTAAAAATGTTACTTGACAAAGGGTTGATTCCTTTTCCCACTACTAGAAATAAATTTTTGGATCAATTCTCACATAAAGAAGGAAAATTATACTATAATTACCATAGAATCACTAGGCATAGGATAGATAGTTACATAGAATTGCATCAACATATTTTTAAAAATGAGAATGAAGGGATTATTAAGGTAATACAAATGTAACATGATCCACTTTAGTTTTTGTTTGTGTGAAAAGGATTCTCACCCAAAATGGTTTTACCTTTGGGTTCCTTTCATACTTATTCACTTTAAACTTATTTAGGGATTAATATTGTGCACATATGTTTAGTGCATAATAAGATTCTTAATTATGTGCACGTGTTTAGTGGTTAATCTAGTCACTCCACTATGAGTGGACCACACTCTATTATGAGTTGTCTACCACTTTGTCCCCCACTTCGGTGTGTTCACATTATGTTGACATACCCACTATGGGTTATTTACTCCACTCTCTTTTTCATATATATTGAGAACTCTAGTAGTTTGTTTGTAATGTAAAATAATGTGAAACAATGTGAAATACAACAATGTAAGGAGTAATATGGAATATAGTGTTAATATATTTAATTTATATAACTCTTTTGATTCTAGTTGCAAATCCATTCCATTACATTTGTGTTACATATTTTTTAAATTCCTTGATATAATATAGTTTATTATTCAAGTTCAATCTCTAGCATAAGAGTGCTTCCCTTAGGCCTTAGAATATTATGAGGCTATCTTAGCTGAATCTTACATGGTATCAATGTGGGTTAAGAGCCTTTGGGTATTCTTTTAGGATATATATGATTTCAGATCTGGTATTATCTTTCCTTACTAAGCATTCTCTTCTATTACATCCTCTTTAGATGGTCCTGAGGATTAGAAAGGTGTGCAAGAAATTCTAGTTTTTGGAAGGGTTTCCTCGTGTATTTTTTATTGCAGGTATATTCTAGAGATTATAATAATAAATAAAATCTCACCAATGAATCCTTATTATTTAATAAAAACAAAATCACCTCCAATTTTATCCCAGTTGGATATTAGAGGAAAGATCTGTAAGTTATTTGTAAATCTATTTTTTATTAAAAATGTATATTTTTTTCACATTGTGGTAAAATTGTAAACAATCACTTAGAATTTTTTTGGGTTATGTGTGATTCATTGTTTTATTTCTAAAATATTTTTAAATTTTTAATTTCATCAATTATATCAAAATTTATCTTAGATTTACCTATTGTAGTATTATTAAAAAAAATTATGTTTTTTTACACAAAATATATATTAAAACATTAGCCATGCCTTGATATATATTGGAGTGATTTTTTTTATATATTATTTTTTATCCCTGAACAAAAAAACAATATATTATTTTTAAAAATTTATTGGCTTCTCCATTTTGTCCATTCCTCCAATATTGGCATTAGTTCTTCTAAAGTTGGTAGCATCACTTTGACCAATCAATTTTCGAGCAATGGATTTGAAATTCAATTCACCGATGGATATCTTGGGCTCCTGGCCTCTAATAAACAAGTGATTTTTATGAATTGGAAAGTTTTATATAGTATACTTGGTGATGTAGATAGTTTCTACTCTTATTAGATGATATATTTACAACTTATAATTGTAACACAGTGAAACTATAGCCACTTTGATGTTTGTGCAAGTGAACATTGTAATCACACTAAATATAAAGTGCTAAAATCATATTTTATTTATGAGGTTTCTTCACTGAGTTTTTTTTAATAACTTTTTTCTCAAACATAAAAAAAATAGTCAAACACATGCCCAATTAGTTGGTCAACTAATGTGTTTGTCAAATTTTATTTTTTTAGCAATTTTTTCTCACACAAAAATAAAATTAGACATGTGACCACTTCATTTGGTCACCTAAAAGGCTCACAAAATATAAGTTCAAGATTACGCTCAACATTAGTATACCTTTACACTTTTTCCATATAGTTATCATTTGGTAACAGTCTCACTACACTATGGTAGTAAGTATCACTATGTTGTGTAGCTCATATTTCTATTTGATGAAGATCATTGGGTGGGGAATGGTCTAATAGGTGGTGAGACCACCCCACAAAAAACTCATATTTTTCCACATCAATGTTCATGCTTAGTCTACATGCCCAGTTGGCACTATCTTAAATTCATCCAACATATTCACATTTTGATAGACTATCCTTCATTCAAATGTTTTTTTGTAGATTTTATGTCTCCTCAAGGTCCCTTCCTTAGTGCCTTACATTATTATTTGGAGAAAAATTTAAGTTCCTTTTCTTAGCACCTTAAGTTTTTTAATAAATTTTCTCACACAAAAATATTATTCCTTCATTATAAATGGGTCTCATATCAAACACATTATTTGTTGGAACCTATCTAAGGACTATTACATGTCTCATTTCCATTAACGTATCTTTTAGTTGCATTGAGATAGTGTCATAGTGTGTATGCTCTCATCATTGTGCACTTTTTCACTATTTTTATCACTTGTTCCTCGATTATATCTTCGACATATATATCACATGTTGAAAGTCTATAATAGTTTTAGAGTTATTTTAGAGCATTTTAGAATTCATAGGGTGATGTTTGAGTGGTGGATTCATCCACTTGTATAGTTTTGGTGTTAGTGTACTTCTCAATTATCTTTGGTTTTTTTATTGGGTTTATTAGATAGTTTATTTGAACACATTATACATCCATTACTTCTCAGAGTACTTTTTTGCATATTTAAGACTTTGTTTAGTGACACTAGTGTGTAATTCACACTAGTTTTTGTGTTCACTAGTCACCACTTCTACTAAATTCTTCAAAAAATATACATTACCAACTTTTTCCACTTCAACATTGAGGGTGGGTGTTCAAACAATGTTTCTTTGAATTCATTCTACTACCTATTACTTTGGCAACTAGTGTTTATTTTAAGTGATCCTCATATTTATCATCAATTCATAATTTCACTTGGTGGTACATTTAATTGATATCCATGTATTTTGATAGTATGGATTGGTATCCATAGGGACACTCAGCTTCAACACTACTTTAGGGAGAGTCACATGACCTTCTTCCTTCATCCTCTCATAAGGAGTTTTTTCCTATAGGTTTTCTCCTTCTTTTTTATTCTTGAGGGGATCATTTTATACATTGATACCTCATTAGTCCTTGTATTTGAGACCCATTTTTACATGTTTTTTATTTAATTTCATCTTAAATTTCAATTAAAGGGGGGTTTTAGTGTGAAAAAGGTTCTCAACCAAACCAGTTTTACCTGTGTGTTTTATTATCACATAGATTTTACACCCATATTTGTATTGTATCTTACTATGTGAAAATTTATTGATACAATGGGATCACCTACAAGTTGTAGGACCTTTGTGAATTGAGGTAAACCTACAAATAATGTTGACTTCCTTTCACTAATCTTGGTGTAACTGATAAGTTAATAGTTTATGTGGAAATTCTACTTCTTAGTGAACTTGTTTCTAAACTAGGGTTTGACTATGAGCAAATATTTTTTAGAAATTAATTTACAAAACTAGAAATGGTGATTGCACCAAATATTTATAGTGTATTTTAACATTTGTTTTAAATGAACATAATAGAATAATAAATATATTGAAATTTGTTAGAGCACAAACTCATTCAAATGTGAAACCAAAGGTAATATTGGGTATTTCTCATATAAAGAACAATATTCTTTATTTTTTATCAAAAAATGCCTCAGAAGGGTAAAATAATACCACAGACGAAATTGTGTGACTAAAATAAGAATAAAATCATCCATAAATTTGACAAATAACCTTTCATACACAAAGATAACATAGACAAGAAAGAAAAATCTTTAATTTATTCTCATTCTTTAGGATACAACATGCAGACATATTATTCAAATGCAGATTAATTTATCTAACAACAAAAAGATAAATGGGCTATGCCATTGTACCCATATTTATACAAAATACTCTCTTGAAAGAGAGATAGTTAACAAAAATTTCCATGCCTAGTTTAATACCAAGTAAAATATGAAACCCTCATGCAAAGGGGTGTGAGCTTTAGTTATAATGGCATCCTTAGCAAGGTAAATGGCTAGAATAATAATATGTAACTGTTAGGCATTTTAAAAAATTGTTGGAGGCATGGAGAAAACTTGTAGAATATTCATGCAACATCCTCATGATCTTTAGTTGAATTATTTCATCTTATTCATGTAATGAGGTCCTAAAATAAACTCATACTCAAAATAATAGATAGATTTTATATATCTTAGGTTTTTTTTTACAAAACCTAACTTTTATTTTTCAATTAGGAATTTTAAAACTTTTTAAGTCATCTAATTTTAACAAAATTAAAATTACAATTTACAATATGAGTTTTTACAAGTTAAATTACTTAGACTTTGTCAAAAAGGAAAGTGAAATTTACACATTTGTTTTTCATAACTTTTCAACCTATCAAAAAGATACTTGGAAATTACAAGTGGCTCTTTCTCAAAAAGAGCTGTCAAAATGATAGTTGCAATTTACAATCTATAACTTTACAATATTTTTACAACAAATAAATATAATATATATAATGTATTTGATTGAAATAATTAATCTACAACCATATCCTCTAAAGAATCTTTATCTTTCTTTGCTTGTCTTCTCAATATAAGCATCAAAACTTTTGAATATCTCTATGACATGGTCTTCATTCAGACCAAATGAGTATAGGTTTCTTATTTCACATTCTGCAATTGTGTCAAAGTGTTCCCTTTATGTATCCCTATATACCTAAATTAGTTTGACCATTTGACTCAATGTATTATGATACTTGATAAAATAGTGGATAGAACTCAAGTTGAAGGTTGAATCTCATGTTAATTCTCTTTCTACCACTCCTTTGAACTTGTCTTAAATTTATTTTACTAAAATAATTTGGTCTTGGAAATCTATTTCTTTACATGATAATTTATGAATCAATTCTTTGATAGCATATATTGTATCATTGACCTTATCATGTGTAGCCTTAGATTTATTAATACTCTTTTTGAGTATTCTTATTTTGAAGTTGACTGCCCTATCCAATGTCTCATGATTTGCATCATTTTTCAATATATTTTTTCTACAATGAGGGTGTCAATCTCAATCATGTCTATAGATTTCAACTTTGGGTAGAATAGGTTCAACCTTTCTATCTCTTCCTCGTATTTTCTCATTGATGTCCTTAAGGTTACCCAACCATCTTTTAGCTCCTTATATTAGTCCATTGCTAATTTAATGACTCTGTTTCCATTTGAAAGGAGTTCCTCTACCCATTCCTTTATATCCCTTCCCATGCTACCAATATTTTTTAGTGCATCAAGTGTTTCTCTATTAGAGATTTTAGTAATAGATTGTGTTAATTGGGTAGTGGGCTCAATGAACTTATTTAATGTAATCATCAATTTTTCTACCTTATTCTTCTATTCATCCTTTATGACATTTTCACGATCCATTTTCATGAAAAGAGAGGTAATGTTTAGTTGACCATCATGTTTCAATCCCTCTCTTGTAAGCTAATCAAGGTGAATTTTTGATATTTGTTAATCCCCCATCACTAGATCTTCTTTTTATTTGTTTGGTGGGGGACTGTAATCTCTACATACTTCTTCCCTATTGAATCATTTATTATTATTGATATGGCTATGGGAGATGCTTTTTATATCATTGATGCCTATGCAAGGCCAAAATAAAGTGTGCTTGGAGACACCATCTTCTTCCATTTCTTCCCCACTTATTGCACTAGCCAACTTGGATTGGCATCCTATTGTCTGAAATGACCCCAAAACAAAATTGAGCATCATTTTATTCAAATTAAAAAAATATATATGAATATATTTCACTATACATGGATGGGATTTTTATAATGCACCCACAACTCATAACTATAGTTATACATGTAAAAGTCCATTCAGTCACCATTTTCAATATTCAAGAAATCAAAACATACAACATTGCATTCAAAATCCAAGACTCATAATGCAAAAGAGTCATTTCACCAATAAATACAAGTCTTAACCATAATTTTATCAGCCAAGACAAAGCATGCCTACATCATTCTATAGGAATGTATAATCTTCCAAGGATGTCCTTGCTCATTTAACTCACTACATATAAGAATATGCAATGGTACTATCTTAAATGGATCTTTATATCAAGATATCATAAATTTAAAGATCATTACACAATATTTAATCATATGTTCATGCCTTAATCAACTTAAGTAAATCCAACTTTCAAGTTCTACATGCATGGCACCAATTGAGCTTGCAATACTAACTTTCCAAATCCTTCTTAGAATAAACATGCATGGTTGTAATATCAAGTCTTTTACCTTGACTTAAATAAATAATTAAATATATAACCATTCCTTTTTAAATTTCATGAATACCAATCACTTGATTCAATCATGAATAATTTCACCATCACACATTCCTTTATACTTGTGGTGGAATGAGTCAAACTTGTTATATTAAAAACCTTCATCTTAAAATTAAAAAATATTTATAATGCATAACCCATGCTCAATAAACTCATTCAATATCATCATGCTATATCTACTCCATAGGGCCACTTTCCAACACCAAAATAAATGTATTTAACACTAATAACCACTTTTTACAGCCATTCAAAATAATAAAAACTTTTACTACAACCATATAAATAATAAAATCAATAAATTACACATCTTAAGAATTAAATTCTAGCACACTATAAATTCATACATCCAGCTAATAACCAGCTCAAGTTTATTTTTAAATTAGTTTTAGCTTACTAATTTGATTTACCATAATGAAATAATTCCAAGGAAAAACAAAATTTTACCATGTATCCTACAATATCAACAATGTCCTTAATTTGAATCAAGTTATGCACATGCACAATAGTGCATAAAGCTTTGTAATATTTTGTTGACCATGCCACCAATTTATCAAGCCAATAACAATAAGTTATTTACAACCATCAACTATATTAGAAATAAAATAAAATTATTATTGAAAAATGCCACAATAATAAGATAATGATGGGTTGAAACTAACTCAATCATGACAATCAATAACACTTAGCTCACACCCATATATTGTCATTGACATAAATATGGGAGTATACCAAGATTTAATAATATTTTACATTCCAAGTGGATGCTACAAGATTAACAAGCAAAAATGATAACTCTCAAAATCATGCTAAAAGAAGAGAATTTAATTAATATAGGATATTTCTCTTTTAAATAACAAAATACGGTCATATTGAAACTTGATTTTATTTCTTAATACTCAATAAAAAATACTTCATATATGTGTTTTTAAGGTTAAACCAAGGGGAATAAAACTCATAAATCATTTTTGATATCACTTTATGAGTTATGAGTAACAACTACATCAAATTTGGGTTTATACAAAAAATACAGCGTATATAAAAGAGGTTAATGGATAAATAATAAATAGAAAGAGTCATTTTTAAACATGTTATAGGATAAATTTTAATCACTACAATGAAGAAATAATAGTTTCAAACACATTATACAACTTCACAATGAAATATCAGCCACCAAATGATTTGCACACCATCTTGACCAATCCTATGAGCCCCCCAATCGGTAGCCCTCACCACCCCAACCATCAGCTAGGTAGTGGAGTCAGGCATTTAGTCTTTGAACAAAGGTGTGATCAAGATATTTTATCCATCATTGAGTAATTTACAGTAGTCACACAATATCATAAAATAGAGTAACCTCAACATCATGCACCAACAGTGCCAATAATAATACACCAAAAATTTCACAAGCGACACTTGTATAAATGGGCCTACTAGATCTATCAAGCATTTAATATAGGATGAAACATCCAGATCTACATTTTTTATTTTTTACCAAGAGTAAAGTAATAGACTAATCATGTTTTGACCTAAATAATCAAAATGAAATAAATAAAATAAGAGCAAATAACTCATTTACATCAATACCTTTAAATCCATCAAATTCTAAGCAAAATAAGCCAAAATAAAAACATGCAAGCTTGGCTATGATGCCATATTTCACAAGTTACCAATAGGGACTAGCAAGGTTAAATAAAATTAGTAATAATAAAAATCCAATAGATATAAAATAATTACAATATAAAATAAAATTTCATTTGACCATTAACTAAATACTACACAAAAAAGAAAATACCTAGCACGCCATTTTAAGACAACACTTTCAGCGATAAATAAAATAGAATAAGCAGTCAGGGTTTTAATATTTTATCCCCAAAGACATTTCAATGATAAATTTGATTTTTTTTAAAACCCTATACACCAGGTAAAATTTTAACTTAAAGCCAAATATGAAAAATTAATCCAACTCCATACAACCATAGAAAGATAAAACTCCAGCAAGAAATAATAATGCATCACTTGGAACAAATCTTCTATATGAAAAATAAAAATAAACTTCTCCTTGATTACCCTTCACAAAAATGAAACTCTTACCCAAATCTATCCATTTCTTCCATGCTTTTCTCTCTTTATCTCCCTTCTACCCAGGCACAAATTTTTCCAAACCATTAAAGCTTATTGGGATTAAATTCTAGCCTACATTACTCTTCATGGCCACTATTTTCCCTTTGTGGTTTCTCCATAATCCAATGTAGCAAAAATTATTTTTTTCCCCAAGAAAAATAATCGATTACTCTTTTTGGGTGAAGAGTCAGCCCTTAATGTCATCATTTGCCTTAAAGATTAAACTTTTAATTTTTGCTTTCCTTCTTTTTTATTTATTTATCTATTTAAAAATAGATATACTTTATTTTTTTATTTTATTTTTAACTATAGTGCATGTCCAAAGTCCACAACCCTTTTATGGTCATCATGGCCTAACATTAAGCATGGGTTACTTCTTACTCATATATTTATTAAATCAAAAACATTATGGAGTCTCACTCCATTATAATGCATGACATTAACCTTTCTACGGCCTCTTAGCCATAAAATCAAGATAAAAAGACTTAGATTAAATAATTTTAATTACAATATGATCCACAGTGGGCAACAAGTTAATAGGGTCGATATGATAATTAAATAATTTGAGCCCTTTAGTGGCTAGAATAAAGAAAATGACAACTAAAATAAAAAGATAGCTTATCACTAAGCCAACACACAAAATTCACCAATAAAAAAATAATTAAAAAAAATTAAATGTAGACACAACCATAATCAAGTGAAATAAAAAGGTGAAAATATCAACCAAGATTAAACAAATAAAATAAGATAAAAAGAGAGATAGTATGCATGTTACAATTGCTCAAAGACTAGATAGCTCATTACCATTATATTTTTTTATTTAGTATTGGTGTTACCCACCTGTTCACTATCTCTACCATTATTACCTCAACTATCAAAATCCACTACCAACCTAGCTCATATAATTTTGAGCCCTATAACAACCAATACATGGCATCAATAGTATCTACTCTACATGAAAAATATATGTACATGTGAATTTAAATAGTACAATCATCACAATATAAGACTATATTGATGGCATCATTAATATGCAAGATTAAAGTATGTTGCTATAGGATAAAAGTATGTTGTTATAGGATCAAAGTATGTTGCTATAGGATCAAAGTACGTAAGCACCAGATGATCAGTACTCAAAAATATACTAATACATAAAATAATGTTTGTAAAAAAAAAGAGTCAAATATCAAGCTATGACATCCTCTTAATGAGGAGCCATCCTAGTGATAAATCAAAATAGCCATAGATAGTGTTGTTTTAAATAACTATGTACCTTCCCATGTAACATTTATTTCACTCAAAAGGTCCCATTGTACCATGATGTGTTATATATTTGTATTCCTTTTAAGAGTCTGATTAGCCATCTATTGATTTTAATAGTATACAAATTTACAAAAATCAAAACCACTAAGTGTAAAATCTAAATCCTTAAAATAAGAGATTCATTATTTCATGCTTTCTTAAATAAAGATTCATAGATTTTCTATAACCAATGGAGAAAGGATCAAATCAAAGCATCCAATAACAAATATACTACAACTTTTTTGATATTTTAAATCTCATATGAGCAAATGTCATGTTTTAAAGCACTCATACGTAAATGTTTGCATTCTCTCACAAAATTTTAAAATGATTCCAAAAATTAAATCAAAATTTTGAAACTAAATCAGTTTTATGTTAGAATTTCAATCATAAATGGATATAATTTCTAAGAAACTAGTAATTTCATAGTTAAAATTGAAATAGATTAAATATTTCTACTCAATTACTAACCTATAATTTATGGCAGCAGTTGATTTAGCACAAAATAACTAAATCTGAGGCATTTTACACAAAAATTAGTTATATCTCAATCATAAATTTGTAATATTCACCATAAAATATAAACCATTATAGTAATCATACTTGTGATGTGGTCCTTCCACCACTTTAGATTATGATTTATGCATAACTTTTTGTCATTCATCTCAGAATGAAATTAACAACCAACCAACTTGTTGACAATTTTTGACCCTACATGTCAAAATTGCACCCTTTATCATTTATAAATTTGCTTAAACATGCCTTTCAAAGAAGGGGAAGAGGACTAGGCTGAGTTAATAATTTGAAAAGGCTTAAGATAGAATTCCTTTAGACTTTTGTCTAAAGGAAATATAAGAGGAATGGTCCATTATAGAAAGGGCAAAGGACTATTTTCCAAAGGCCAAATGACTTTAACATTTTTCCCGAAGGGTACTTGGTGAAGGGTCTATGTTCCAAAAGGATCATCACAATTCTAAAGGGATGTTTGTAGAAATCCCAAAGATAACATACCCTTTGGGAACATTCAAAATGAAAATTTTGAAGGTTTATTAACCCTTTGGAAAAGGATAGTTGACAAAAATCTAAAGGAAATGGGACATTAAAAAAATATTGAAGGTCACATACCCTTCGAGAAGGTTCAAAATATAAGTCTAAGGGTTCATTGAGGAAGCCTGAAGGGCACTTCATGAAGAAGAACATTGGCAAGTTTTTCAAAGGTCCTTTAAAAGAAACCTAAAGGGTATATACCCTTTGAAAGAAGTCATTTCTCAAAGGGCAAAGTTCATTTACAAAATCTAAAGGAAAAAATGTATGAAGTAGAGCTTTAGACATTTTGTCTAGGAGACAAAAGCTGAAATAAAGACCATTTACATAATTATGAAGGGCACTTTTCAAAAGAAGAATCCACTTAGAAATTTCTAAGGGGAACTTGGTAAAACCCAAAGGGTCCTTTTAACAAAGCTAAGGGACACACAAAATTTTTGAAAAATAATTTTTGAGAGTCCAAAAGGGTATCTACCCTTTTGGAAGGTTCATCATAGAAATTCCAAAGGGTAATTTGGGAAGGCTTAAGATATAATTCCCATGGACAATTTGTCTATGGGAAAATGACTTGACAAAAATATTGAAAGAAAAGAGAGGCCATGGAAAATTTTTGAAGGAATTTATTCAAATAAATTATCTAAAATAATTCTTTCAAAAGACTTTCCAAGAGAGATAACCCACAGGTAATGATAAATATGAAGACTTGAATTCTCATGGATAATATGTCTGTGGGAAAGTGAAACTATTTCAAGTGGAAGAGAAGTCTAAAGGAATTCCTTTAGATAAATTATCTAAAGGAATTCCCTTGCAAGGTTTTCCAAGTGAAAGTCTGAGCAAAAGACAAAGATCCAAGAGAAATTTTCCTTCGAACTTTTTCTCTAAAGGAAATAAAGAGAACAAGATGAAGAGAGAAGTCTGAGACAATTCTCATAGACAATTTGTTTGCAAAAAAATAACTTGATAGAATTCTGAAGGCCAATGAAAAAAGACAAAGAAATGAGATGAAAAGGCCCACAAGAATAAACTTGAGACAAATACATGTGAGGGAGAAAGGATATAGACAAATGAATAATAAACATGCACAATAATGAAGAGCTAGATAAAGTGAGAGATTTCAATAGTGAATATAGACAAATTAAAGTGTTCTTCATGTAAAGTGGTCCAATAAATATTAGACACATCTAGGTGTAACCATTTTATCATGACACCTTTAGTTCTAAAGACAGAGACTCATTTTCATGAGGACTCAATTTGTTTAATGTTGGAGAGCTTAACGTGATTTACGTGCATGCACTCTTGTTAGTTTTAAGACTTTAAAATATTCCAATGGTTTGAATAGAATTTTAAGTTTGGCATTATCATTATTTTCATACAAAGAGAAGCCTTCCAAACATTCCAGCAGCTCAAGAAGAGTTCTATTTTTGAAAGTGGGCATGGATATCATGTATGAGGCAAATTAGTCCAAGCTTGATCCCATCATCTATTTTTCAATGCCAAATGGTTTTTATACAGGATAAAAAACAAGAAAAGACAAATTTAGAAGGATTTTTTATCTTGGCATAACAAAAATTAGACTTGGGCTAATGAAAGTGTTATCTTCTTCTTCTATTTTCAAAGCCAACCTCTTGGTTGTGTATTTTTTTATATAAGTTGGCTTTTAGCCTTGAGTTGTATCCCTCTTTTGGCAAGACAAAATTTAGCCAAAGATTGAGTTGTAGACCTTTTTCAAATAAATAGAAGGATTGTTGTTTTCAAATTTTAGCTACTGGTATAGTATATTTGTGTCATTGATTTTCATAAGTGATATATTTTTCTTCCTTTTCAAGTCTTGATTCTTACCTATTTACTAGTTGTTTAGATTATGCAGGTCATGTTCCATGTTTAATTTCTTTTAGCTAAGTTTATAGTGGATGCAAGTAGTTTTTTAGTGACTTAAATCAAGCTTATTCCATCATTTACCTCAATCTTTGATCATAAGATAGAACATTTCATAAAATACTTATACATATTGGTCAATTGGAGTTAAAGGTTTAACTTTTCTCTTATCTAAATTAGTGTTTTTAGGAGCTCTAACTGAGTGGATAAACCAATCATTTAGGTGTATCACCATCATTAGATAGGATTTTCTTTCAAGTTTCTCTCTCCTTTCCTAGATAGTTTGTAGTGTAGAGTAAGGATTCTAATTGATACACCAAAGGGAGTTAGCCCTTAGATTCTAGAGATTCAATCCACTGATTATGTCACCCATAGTGTAGGATTATTTCCATGTTTTAATAGACTATGAAAGATTGAAACTACCTTCATAGGGGTGTAATTCTAATTGATAATAGTTTTTGGCATGCCTAATGGGACCACGAAGAAATTCATTGCATATTTGAAGAAATTTTACAGTAAAAAAAGATAGCATCCAGTTGTAGAGCTCATAACATCTTTTAGGAAATTCATTCATGCCAAAGGTTACCATAAGGTCAGAAACTAAAGGTACTCCTTTTGAATTTTTATCATATAATAGATCAATATTTAGGAGGGCAAAACCATATCCTTAAAAATAGTATTTACTTCCTAGTCATCCTATTGTTCTAAGCACTACAACCCCCACTATCTAAATGGCCATCAAAAACTAGGTGTTTGCTCCATTAAATATAGGTATCCCATTAAATTTATCCTAGTGTGATGAAATTATGGTGTCTACCCTCAAGATTATCCCATTCTTATTAAGATAAAATCAAACAACCCCTATTGAGCATATCCAAGATGTGGCTAATCTTTGTTAAATCCATAATATTTTTGAGGATAATGTTATTATTAGATTGATTGATGCCTCCTTTAAAGTAAAATCATTAAAATGGTATATAAACCTTCCACTAAACTCCATTTCCACCTAAGTTGAATTAGGTGTAGCCTTAGTCAAGCAATTTGAGGACAAATCTAATCACCTATCTTTAGTTGAGCAATTAACCTCCATAATAAGGGATCCTCATGAGTTCATGTCTGGTTTTAACCTCAAATTCAAAAATATATGGACCATAATACCTATGCTGATAAGGCCATCCCCTGAATATGCATTTCTATACTATTTAAAAGCCCTAAATACTGACATTAGTGTGATGATACAGTCAATAGGTGGTACTACCTTGCCAGAAGCTTATGAGGTCACAATAAGGGCAAAAAACTATTTGATACAAGTTGGTAATATTTATCCAAGACCTCTAATTCATATATTTCTATAATTAAATTCCATATTAGCCCCTCAAATTCTTCAAGTTCCATTCTTAGCTCATATTCCACCACTTTCAGCTCATATTGTAGCCCTTACTAGTCAAGCTAGTGAGATAAGAGAGTTAAAAAGTTTGATATAATATTTTGGGAATGAAATAGTCAAAATCAAGAGGAAAATTTTTTATTCTAATAGGCCTTATCAATATTAAAATCAAAACACCTATCAAGCATTCAAAGATTAAAGGCCTCCTTATCAGGGTTTCAAAGAAAATAGACCACCTTATCAAGCACAAGGAGTCATAACTCAAACTAAGCCATATTCTACCCTTGATCTTAATGTTCTTTCCACTTAAAAATCCATTATTATAAACCCACCTCAAAATAACTTAGTGCAAGATTCAGGTTGGTAGCCCTTAAATCTCAGTGATGCTCAACATCAAGCCTTGTTATCACATAACATCACCATACCACAGATGACATAAGAAGAGTTTTCTTTTCAAGGAGTTCAATACCAAGATATAGTTTTGTCATCACAAGGGGAAACTAAACAAGTTAAATGGTATCTTGATGCTATTAATGTTAATTATCAAGTAGATGATCATGTTGCTTTTACTCAAAGTGTTAAAACTTACAATTCAAGTGGTTAAGTTGCAGTTGTAACTAGAGCTAAAAGAAGAGCCATTAAAGAGGATAAAAAGATGAAAAATGATTCAATTACTCCTATATTTCTTTATAAAATTAAAAAATAGCAACTTATTATCCCTATAACTCAAAAAAATTAGAATATAGAGGTTAGTAAATTTAATCAACTACCTCTAGTTCATGAATAGCTAGTACTTTAGAAAGTATATCCAAAGGTTACTAGATCTCATTTTAGTATAGTATATCATATGAATAATTATAACATCAACATTAGTATGTGGGATTCCCTTTCCATTCTAGGACAAAAGGATAAGCTCATCTAAGAGCTTTCAACTCTTGAATTATCTCCAAATCTAGTTGAGAAAGAAGGGGTTGTCTTGGCTAATTTAGATTAGGCAACTAAGCAGTAGGTACAAAAAATAGATAAGATGTCAAAGGTTGATAAAAATGAACTAAAATAAAAAAAACCCCCTCCTTTTTACCTTTCTATGATAGTAGGTGATACTTTGGTTCATAATTATATGGTAGATAATGGAACTAGTAGTACGATCATGCCTATATAGATTGAAAATAAGCTTGGACTTGTTTATGAGACAAATAATAAAGGAGTTTTACAATTGGATGGGTCACCAATGAAGATTTTAGGCATCATTAAGGATCTTAAATTTACATTACATGTATGTCCCAATGTTACTATTTAGTAGGATGTTGTTGTGGTAGATTTGCCTCCATACTTTGGTATGTGCCTTTCAAGAGATTTCACCTCAAAGATTGGGGTATATTTATCAACTGATTGGACTTATTTTATATTTATAAATAGGTATGGTACCAAGATAATAATTAATTCTAAGCCTATTTCATATTTTCATATGGAGCTATATACGCCAAAGGTTGTGAATACTAACTATATCATCTTAGATGATGTGCTAGAAATTAGTGATGTAGAAAAAGAATCACCTTTGGATGGATTTCTAGATTTTTTTATTGATGAGTGGGATTCTAAATTTCATGATAATTATCCTTATAATATTATTAAATAATAAGGTCTTGGTGTGTATTGCCTTTATGAGAACAATGCACCAATTCCAGCCATGGTCAAAGAAGATGAGTCTAATGAAGGTTTGTGTCAATTGTACTTTGATGGATCAAGGAATAAGCATGGAATCAGAGCTGTAATGATGTTGGTTTCTCCAAAAAAATAAATGTATTTCTCTTCTATTAAATTTTTGTTTGGTTGTTCAAATAATGCTACTAAGTGTGAAACACTAGTTCATGGTTTGCAGTGGGCTAGGAAGATGAAAGTCAATTCTTTGCAAGTGTTTGGTGGTAGTGAGCTATTAGTCCACCAATTAATAGGGTTGAATGTATGCAAAAAAATTATACTTAAATCTTAAAAGCATATAATTTGAGATTTACTTGAATATTTTTAGGCTTTTAACATTCAGGTAGTACCGAGAGATAAGAATAAACATGTTGATAGGTTGGCTGCCATTGGGGCATAATTTAGTATCCCAGTTTATGTAAAAAATGAAAAAAATAAGTCACACATAAAGGTGGTTGTAACGCCTTATGTCCCAGATAATCATGAGAATTGGCAAGTGTTTGAAGATGACAATCAAATCATGAGATTCTTACAAGTAGAGGCTGAGTTTTATTTAAGAAACCAGTAAAAGCACTTATAGTAGTATGGTGATCATAATGTCCAATTAAAAATTAATAAGCTACCCAAAGGATTGGTCACACTTAATAATATTTTTAGTGGAGAAGTCAACCTTGTCAATAAAGAGCACTATGCCAATGTAGAGATTGTAGCTAGTAAGATTTTGAAGTTGGGTAAGGTATGCACTCCTTCACAAAAGAAAGATTTCATTAAGTTATGCAAAAGTTTTGCTAATATATTTGTATGGCATTATAGTGACCTCAAAGCTTTTGATCCAATTTTGGCTCAACACACCATTGAGTTAGAAAAGGAAACTAAACCAATGAGACAAAGACAAAGGCCCATAAATCCAAAGCTTGAGCCTTTAATGAGAGTTGTTCTTCACAAGCTCATAGAATTAGCTATTATGTTTCCAATCAAGCACTCAACTTGGGTGGAAAATCTTGTTCTGGTAATAAATAATAATGGTGAGATTCATTTGTGTGTTGACTTCCATGATTTAAATAGGTCTTCACTTAAATATCACTATCCATTGCCATCAATGAAACAAATTTTATAGATTATTGTAGGTTTAGAGACTTTTTCTTTGTTGGATGGATATAGTGGCTACAATCATATTTTGGTCAAAGAAGAAGACCAATTTAATACAACCTTTACAACCAAGTGGGGGACATTTGCATATAGAAAGATACCTTTCAGTTTATCTAATGTTAGAGTAACCTTTCAGAGAGCCATGGATATGGCATTCCAAGACCTTCTTAATAAGTTTGTACTTGTTTATTTAGATGATATAATATGTTTTTCAAAGAATGCAGAAGATCACATGGTTCATCTCAAGCAAGTGTTTGAAAGGTTTAGGCAATTTGGGGTATCTCTAAATCCCCAAAAAAGTGTTTTTCAGTTCATGAAGGTAAGCTTTTTGGACATGTTGTTTCAAATCATGGTTTAAACATAGATGCTAAAAGGATTTAATCCATTATTGAAATCTCCTTGACTAAGTAAAAAAAGGCTTTGCAAAACTTTTTTGGGAAAATCAATTTCATAAGGAGATATATTTCATATTTTGCCATTTTAGCTAAGCCACTTATAGCCATGCTAAAGAAAAATCAAAACTTCAGCTTGTACAAAGAAGGAATAAGAGGTTTTGAGAATATGAATAAGGCCATATCTAGTGCTCATATGCTTATAAATCTAGATTTCATGAAATATTTCATTTTGTACAATTATGCTAACATGAACACCATTTTAGGCATTCGTATGCAACAAAAACATGAGTCCTTAAAGCATCCAATAGTTTTTTATAGCAAAGGCTTGAAAGAGAATGAAAAAAGGTATTATTTTGTTAAAAATCATGTTCTTTCAGTCATAATATCTCTTAATAAGTTTAGGCACTTGTTATCTAATAATAAGATACACCTAATGGTTTCCCATCCAAGCATCAAAGAGTTTATTTTAAATAAGGATATAAATGAGAAGAGAGTTAGTTGGATAACCAAGGTAATGGAATATGATGTGAAAATTAAGGTCACAAAGTTGGTTAGAGGCAAAGTGTTATGTGATCATCTAGCACAAGACTTGCAAGAGGCTAATGAGCTTGTTTTGGTGTCAAATGATGAAGAGGTTATATCTAGTCATACCTCACCTTCTAGCTGGTTTCATGACTTGGTAAGTTATCTCTAAGATGTTATTTATCCATCTCATCTAAATGATTCAAAAAAATATATTTTAGATTGCAATCAATTCTATTTTTACTTGTTGATGGTGTTTTATTCAAGAAGGATATCAATGGAATGTTGCTAAGATGTGTAGAACTAAGCCAAACTCAAAGATTGATTGAGAAATTCCATAATGGGCATGGTGGAGGATTTTTTTTGTAATAAATAAAACACTTAAGATCATGAGAGGTGGGTACTATCGGCCTAGTATATTTGGTGATTGTCATGCATGGGTTAGAAAGTGCAAATAGTGTGCTATGTTTATAAGAAAAGTCAAGCTTTCAACCTTACCTCTTCAACCAATTATGGTGGATCAACCCTTTGTTCAATAGGGATTGGACTTTATTGGACTCATTAATCCTCCTTTAAATTTAGGGAATAAATAGATTTTAATAGCTATAGATTACTTCACATGTTGGACAAAAGTAGTAGCATTAAAAGAATCAAACGAAACTAATGTTCTTGATTTATATGAAGGCTTGATTACTAGGTTTGGAGTTCCTTCAACTATTATTTATGATAATGCAATGGATTTTTTGAGATATAGGATCAGCCAATGGGCTATCCAACATGGATTTTATCTCAATACTTCATCAAACTATTATCTGTAAGGCAATGGCCTTGCTAAATCTACAAATAAGAACTTATTGAGGATCATAAGAAGGACTATTGAAGATAATTAGAGGTCATGACATCTCAAGTTAAATTCAGATCTATGGGCTAATATGATCACCTATAAAATATCAATAGCTAACTCTCCATACAAGTTGGTATATGGTAAGGATGCAAGGTTACTTATTTCTCTTGAATTTCCCACTTTGAAAGTAGTGCATCAGCTTGAGTTGTTGGAGAATGAGCTTATAGAAATTAGGTATGTTGAGCTTATGGAGTGTTGTTGGAGAACGAGCTTATATAAATCAGGTATGTTGAGTTTAGGGAATAAATGGACTTTAATAGCTATAGATTACTTCACATGTTGGACAAAAGTAGTAGCATTAAAAGAATCAAATGAAACAAATGTTCTTGATTTCTATGAAGGTTTGATTACTAGGTTTGGAGTTCCTTCAAATATTATTTATGATAATGTAATGGATTTTGTGAGATATAGGATCAGCCAATGGGCTATCCAACATGTATTTTATCTCAGTACTCCATCAAACTATTATCTGTAAGGCAATGGCCTTGCTAAATCTACAAATAAGAACCTATTGAGGATCATAAGAAGGACTATTAAAGATAATTAGAGGTCATGGCATCTCAATTTAAATTCAGATCTATGGGCTAATAATATCACCTATAAAATATCAATAGCTAACTCTCCATACAAGTTGGTATATGGTAAGGAAGCAAGGTTACTTATTTCTCTTGAATTTCCCACATTGAAGCTAGTGCATCAGCTTGAGTTGTTGGAGAATGAGCTTATATAAATCAGATATGTTGAGCTTATGGAGTTGAAAGAGAGAAGAAATTAGTCCATGATAGCCATGGAAATTCATTAATCATAGGTGAAAAGAACTTTTGACAAAGGAGCTTCTTCACAAAGTTTTAAAGAAGGAGATTTGGTCCTTAAGTGGGATGAGGATAGAGCTAGACCAGGAAGGCACACCAAGTTTGATTCTCTTTGGAATGGCCCACACATAATTTTTAGCTACAAATATCACAATTCTTTCTAACTTTAAATTTTTGACGGTAAGGAGCTTCCAATCCCAATCAATGGAATACATCTGAAACATTGTTATTGAAGAGAAAAGCTCCTTGTACATAGTTATTTTACTTTCCTCCAAGTGTTGTTCATGCATAGTAGTTTCATTCTATTTTGTTCCAATAAGTGCTTGTTTGCACATTTGCCTTTTTAGTTATCTTTCTCATTTTGTGTTTCCCTTATATTTTGAATGATGAAGGTTACTTCATGTTCAGTCAAAGGAGAGTTGAAGTCATAGACTAGGTTTACCATTATTTTTGTGAGTTCTATATCTGTATATGTCTAGGTTCTTAAGCATAGTAGGAATGCTTCCTAGCAGAATCACTAAAAAGGTTGAAATTTTTTGACCATATAGGTTAAAATTACAACCTCTATCATTCATAAATTTTCTTAAACATAAATTTCAAAAAAGGGGAAGAGGATCAAGCTGAGGTCATAATTTGAAAAGTCTTAAGATAGAATTCCTTTTGAGTTTTGTCTGAAGGAAATACAAGAGTAATGGTCTATTATATAAAGGGTGAAGGACTATTTTCCAAAGGCTGAATGACTAACATTTTTCTCAAAAGGTAATCAGTGAAGGGTCTATGTTTTGAAGGGCTCATCATGGTTCCAAAGGGACATTTTTAAAAATCCTAAAGGGCACATACCCTTTAGGAATATTCAAAATGAAAATTCCAAAGGGTTATTATCCTTTCAAAAAAGGACAATTGAGAAAAATATAAAGGAAATGGGACATTACAAAAATATTGAATGGAACATACCCTTCAAGAAGGTTTAAAACAAAAATGTGAAGGTTCATTGAGGAAGCCAAAGGGCACTTCATGGAGAAGGACATTAGCAAGTTTTTTGAAGGTCCTTTAAAATAAATGCAAAGGGTATGTACCCTTTGAAAGAAGGCATTTCTCAAAGGGCAGAGTTCATTTATAAAATCCAAAGGAAAAAATGTATGAAGTAGCACTTCAGACATTTTATCCAAGAGACAAAAGTGAAAATAAAGAGAACCATTTATATAATTTTGAAGGTCACTTTTCAAAAGAAAATTCCACTTAGAAATATCCAAGGGGAACTTGGAAAGACCTGAAGGGTCCTTTTCACAAAGCTGAGGGGACAAACAAAAGCTCTAAGAAATACTTTTTGAGAGTCTTGAAGGGTATCTACCCTTCAGGAAAGTTCATGATAGAAATTTTGAGGGTAATTTGGGAAGGCCTGAGAGACAATTCCCATAAACAATTTGTCCATGTAAAAATGACTTGATAGAAAGTCTGAAAGAAAAGAGAGTCCACAAAAAAAGTCTAAAGGAATTCCTTTAGAAAAATTGTCCAAAATAATTCATTTGGAAGACTTTCCAAGAGAGATAACCCATAGTAAATGATAAAGATGATGACTTGAATTCTTGTAGAAAATTTATCTGTGAGAAAGTGAAAATAATTCAAGCAAAAGAAATTTTTGAAGGAATGCTTTCAGATAAATTGTTTGAAAGAATTCCTTTGGAAGGTTTTCCAAGTGAAATTTTGTGAAAAATACAAAAATCTAGGAGAAAGTTTCCTTTAGACTTTTTGTTCGAAGGAAATAAAGAGAACAAGACAAATAGAGAAGTCTAAGACAATTCCTACAGACAATTTCTTCATAGGAAAATGACTTGACAAAATTCTGAATGCCAATAAAAAAAGACAAAGAAAGGAGATGGAAAGGCCTACAAGAACAAGCCTAAGACAAATATATGCAAGGGGAAAATTTATGGACAAACGGCTAATGAACATGCATAGTAATGAAGAGCTAGATAAAGTGAGAGATGTCAACAATGAATATAGATAGATTAAAGGGTTCTTCATGAAAAGTGGTCCAAGTAGGATTAGACACATCTAGGTGTAACCATTTTAGCATGACACCTTTAGTTTTAAAGATGGAGACTCATTTGCATGAAAGACTCAAGTTGTTTAACATTGGAGAGATTAACATGATTTACATGCATGCACTCTTGTTGGTTCCAAGGTTTTCACATGTTTCAATGGTTCAAATGGAATTCTAAGTTTGGAATTAATGTTGTTTTCATATAAAGATAAGCCTTTCAAATGTTCCATCAGCTCAAGAAGAGTTCCATTTTTTGAGGTGGGCATGGATATCATGCATGAGGTAGATTAGTCCAAGCTTGAGCCCATCATCTATTTTTCAATGCCAAATGATTTTCATGCAAGACAAAAGACAAGAAAAGACAAATTTAGAAGGCTTTGTTATCTTGGCATAACCAAAATTAGACTTGGGAAAATGAAAGAGTTATCTTCTTCTTCTATTTTCAATGCCAAACTCTTGGTTGTGTATTTTTTCTATATAAGTTGGCTTTTAGACTTGAATTGTATCCCTCTTTTGGCAAGACAAAATTCTACCAAAAATTGAGTTGTAACCTTTTTTCAGATTAATAGAAGGACTATTGTTTTTAAATTCTAGCTACTAGTATAGTGTATTTATGTCATTGATTTGCATAAGTGATAGAGTTTTCTTCCTTTTTAAGTCTTGATTCTTACCTAGTTACTAGTTGGTCAGATTATGCAGGTCATGTTCCATGTTTAATGTCTTTTAGATGCGTTTATAGTGGATACAAGTAGTTGGTTAGTGACTTGAATCAATCTTATTCCATCATTTCCCTCAAGATTTAATCAAAATATATAACCTTTTCATGTAATACTTATGCATATTGATAGGAGTTGAAGTTTTAGCCCTTCTCTTATCTAAATCAATGTTTTTAGGAGCTCTAATTGGGTGGATCAACCAATAATTTAGGTGTATCACCATCATTAGATAGGATTTTATTTCAACTTTCTCTCTCTTTTCCCAGATAGTTTGTAGCATAGAGAAAGGATCCTAATTGATACACCAACAGAAGTTAGGCCTTATAATCTAGAGATTCAATCCATTGATTAGGTCACCCATAACCTAGGATTGTTTTCATGTTTCAGCAGACTATAAATGACTAAAACTACCTTCATATGGGTGCAAGTCTAATTGACAACATAACCATGCTTTTATGGTTGCCAAAATTTACATCATTTGTAGGTTAGTGTAGCATCCCGCACCAACCACACCAAACATTGGAGAGGAAATCCTAGGCACTCACATACAACCTTTATAGTTTTTAACATGTTACCCACTAATTTTGTGAGCTCAAATGATGGTTACAGGTATCCCAATCCCACCATAATTTTATAAATACTTATTGACATCACCCAAGAATTTTAAAAATTATTTGATTAAGACTTTATATTGCCCCTTCCAAGCATAGGAATACATGTTAATCTTGCCTTTAAATAGATAAAAATACCCTTTCAATAATATTCTCTCATAAAAAAATATATCTATTTCATAACATAGCATGCTTGCATTTATAATCCAACACGTTCCTATATTACAGTAAGTAAAACCTTGCTATAATGCATTCTAACTTATAAGACTAATTAGTGCTTTATAAAGCTACATCAAGGTCACACATAGGTTATTTTCTTACAACAACCTTCAAGAGGTGGGTAAGGTAACACTTAATCCATGAGGTGACCATTATGTATGAAGATCCCATAGCCAACTTGTGGCACACATGGTGCACACACCTGAATGAATCAGGTGGCTACCTCATCCAAAGGGAAAAAGTGGATTTTTAGCCTATGATAGACTCCTCTTCCTAGCCCATACCTTATCTAAATTAATATGAATATAATGCTTCTTTATTCTTAATATATTTAATTAATAAATGTTATTTTTGAAAGTAAAAAGTTACATTACAAAGTAGGTCATGATCACATTGCTTCATATAAAGAGTTAACAACACAAGGTCACACTTTTTATATGACATATACATGAAATAATTATAAAATAATGTTTAATAAAATAAAAAAAAACAAATTTAATGGTATAACATAATCACATATAACATGAAAGTTTACACAATATATAGCAATTTTACATGCAACGAAGAAACCACATGGAATATGATACAAATGTTTATTCAATTATTTTGATAATTTATGCCAATGGTATTTTCACATCATAACACACAAGCACACTTAAAATAGAAGCACAAGGGTCCACGATTCCCATCAGATCACTTGATGTCTAGATGTCATCCAAATGAGACCAAATATCCATCATAAATACCACATAATTATTCCCAAGGATCTCAAATTTACCATCACTTTCCTTCAAGGAAAGGTGTGTTATAACAAGGCCCAAAATATATATCCATGCATCTCAAAAAAATACCAATAAGGTTCACACCTCATGGATTAGATGGCTCATGTTAACCGATAACAATAATAGATCCTTAAAACTCTCTAACTTGCCCAAGCAAATTAGTCAAATTCACCCCCACTTGGCCCTTCAGGCTTGAGTCACACCCTTGATCCTCCTAAGGATGTCATACCTCAAGTATCATATGAGGTCTCATCTAATCAAACCATCATTAGACACTAGGTGTTTATCTTTTTATTCCAACACCAAGCTTTTGTCACCAATCCCCTGATTGGCCTTTCTAAACAAGTGAATGGTTGACTAGTGTTGATTATCTTATATAGTATGGCCTTGGGAAGGGTGGACTCAGCCAAGGCTCAAGGTGAAGGTTACATTACTATCATGGAAATTTTATCTTTCTATAATCATTAATTATAGTTGAAATTCATAGATTCTAGCACCTCAATATCATAAAACATAGTAATTATTCACTTTTAGTTTACCTAATGGTTGAAATCAATCAACCATAATAGCATTTCAACTAGAAAAACCTTCCTAGTATTGCTTACAAGTCCACCACTTTGGACCCAATAGTTTTACCCAAGTACTAATCATAATGCTCTTTTTAAAAAATCGCATAGTTATAACCAATCACTAATAGTGACATATAAAGGTAAATAAAATATACACCTACTTGCCATAGCTGTAAAAAAACTACATAAAATCAATAATCAATTATTATTTTTGAAATAAATTTTATTTTAATTACCCAAGATACATCAACAATAATAGTAGTATCTTATTTTATAATCATTTTTGAAAATTCTAGTGTTACCTCATAAAGCTTCATTAACAATTTTATGCATTTAGTATTTAATTACACCACATTTTAAGGGTAGATTTTCCTTGGAATAGCCTTGCCCAACCATGAGCATCTTATTCATGTTGATTTGTATTACTCAAATGAATGCCACTCATCACAAGAGTGTTATATCAGCTCAATTATTCCTATATTTGAGTATATATTACACCAAAGTATTCAATTCATATTAACAAAATATTATAAAAATTCTACCCATAATAGTCATTAATTATGTTGGGAGAACCAAACCCCAACATTTTTCTAGTTTTTAAGATGGTTAAAGGAACCCACCATTTATGATATCCACAAAATATCAATATTTAATCAGAAAAACCCTTCCTATCTTGATTATAATTTCACTATCTTGGACAAGATAATGCTTCACAATCACTAGTCATGAAACAAAGCTCTTTTTTGGCTTATACTTATGCCACAAAAGTTCCAATAATGAGTTGGGATACCATTCTAGCCTCACTTAATCTATTGAAACTTAATTCATATTTTATTCTTTTATTATCTACAAAGATTATACTCAGCTACAAAGCTATCAATTTAAGACAACCTTGATTCAAATATCAATTTATTAGTTCAAGGCAAATATAGTTAACATGCCAAGAATCATAATAGACCAACTTCACAAAGATGCCAAGTAGGTCCTTAAGCTAAAAATAAGGCTTATTAATTCCATTCAAGACTTCACTTATTAAGAGAGTAAATGCAGCCACAAAAATCATATAAAATCTATGAAATAACTCTAGTTATAACTTAGTTCAATATAAGACTTAAGAGAGTAATTCCCAAATTAACAAACTACTAGAAAATGAGTAAATATTCAATATCTCACCAAGTGTTCTTGATAATCAAAAAAATAATTTTAATGTCCTCTTCCAACTCTTATTATTAAGTTGGCTTAATGCATATCTAATGGAATGGTAATGGTAATCAACAACCATTTAAGTCTATCAATCCAAAAAGCTCAAATCAGTCCCCAACCAGTAAAGTTTTTAAAATTAAATGATTTACTCAAGTAAATCAAGTATACTCTCTCCCCAAATAGCCTCCTAGGCATAATTCATACCTTAACCCTTCAAGGACTTAATGCCCAAGAAAATTTCCAACAATTATCAAATAACTATTCTCAATTCCAACTTTGGTCTTTTATCAGCTTAACTCATATTGACTCACCCATACAAGTCAATTGATAGTCAATCAAAACCCATATTAACACAACCCAAGATTGGAAAAGGGTGACTTCAAATGAGGCTATGAAGATCAACATTATTTAGTCAAAAAATCATTAAGATCACATAAGGTTATAAGATTACCTATAGAAATTTTACCAATGTTTTCATACACACTCATACACATATATGCATTCCATAATACAAAAACTTTCAACACTTCAGGATTTCATAAACAAAGAACTAATCAAGTCATCCAAGAGGTTAAGTGACTTTATAAGGTTCAAACATGAGCTTATCAAACATATAAGACATGTATCAATATATACAAGGCATATAACTCCATCCCTAGTTTATTGTGCACACTAACATAGAAGGTGTCAATTCAATCTTATAAAGATAATAGAGACATAGAGGTTACATTCAACTACCACAAGACATATACATACAAGTTATCAAAATAAGTCTATGATGATATGTACATATACACTAGATGTAATTACAACCATTTAAAGTATATTACACAACATATTCCTTTTATAATGGTATACATAATCATATAAAAACTCATTTATATTTTCAAGCACATGTTAAACTAAGTACAATACATCAAAACTCATCAAAAAATTTTAATCATAGATTTTGATACCAGGTGAAATGACCCCAAAAAAAATTGAGCATCATTTTATTAAGAGTTCAAGTAGAGTTATGAATATAGTTAATTATGCATAGTTGGGATTTGTATAATGCACCCATAACCCATAACCAGAGTTATGCATATACAATTCCATTCATTCACCATTTCCAATATTCAAGAAATCAAAACATACAACATTGTATTTAAAATCCAAAACTCATAATGCAAAAGAGTCATTGCACCAACAAATATGAGTCTTAACCATAATTGTATCAGCCAAGACAAAGCACACCTACATCATTTTATAAGAATGTATAAGCTTTCAAGGATGTCCTTGCTCATTTAACTTCATACATATAAGAGATAGGAAATTGTACTATTCCTATATGGATCTTTACACCAAGATCTCATAAATTTAAGGATCATTGCACCATGTTTAATCATATGCTCATTCCTTAATCAACATAAGTAAATCCAACTTGTAAGTTCTACATGCTTGACACCAATTGAGCTTGCAATACCAACTTTACAAATCCTTCTTAGGATAAGCATGCATGGCTACAATATCAAGTCCTTTACCATGACTTAAATAAATAATTAAATATATAACCATTCCTTTTTAAATTTTATGAATGCCAATCACTTGATTAAAGCATGCATAGTTTCACCATCACACATTCTTTTATATTTTTTATTGGAATGAATCAAACTTGATTTTTATATTAACAACCTTCCTCATAAAATTAAGAAACATTTATTATGCATAACACATGCTCAAGAAACTCATGCAATAACATCACATTATATCTACCTTATAGGACCACTTGCCAACACCAAAGATAATGTATTTAACACCAATAACCACTTGTTATAACCATTCAAAATAATAAAAACTCTTACTATAGCCATACAAATAATAAAATCAACAAATTACATAGCTCAGGAATTAAATTATAGCACACTAAAAATTTATACATCCAGCTAATAACAGGCTCAAGTTCATTTTAACTTGGATATAGCTTACTAATTTGATTTACCATCATGCAATATTTCCAAGGAAACACAAACTTTTACCAAGTATCCTACAGGATCAACATTGTCCTTAATTTTAATCATGTTATGCACATGTATAACAGTGCATAAAGATTTGCAACATTTTATTGACCATGCCAACAATTTTCTCAAGCCAATAACAAGAAGTTGTTTACAACCATCAATTATATTAGAAATAAAATAAAATTATCCTTGAATAATGCCACAATAATAAGATAATGATGAGCTAAAACTGACTCAGTTATGACAATCAAGAACACTCAGGTCATACCCATATATTGCCATTGGCATAAATATGGAAGTATACCAAGATTTAATAACCTTTTACATTCTAATTAGATGTTATACGATTAACAATAAAAAATGATAAGTCCCAAAATCATGTTTTAGGAAGAGCATTTAATTGATGGAGGATATTTCTCTTTTAAATAACAAAATGTAGTCATATTGAAACTCTAATTATTTTATTAATACTCAATAAATAAAATATTTTAGACATGTAGTTCAAAGGTTAGGGGAATAAAACCATTTTTTTTTTTTTGATATCACTCTATAAGTTATGAGCAGCAACCACATCAAATTTGGGTTTATACAAAAAATGTAGCATATTCTTTTATAATTGTAAGATGTTGCTACATGAATAATAAATAGAAAGAGTAATTTTTAAACATGTTATATGATAGGATTTAATCATTGAAACTAAGTAAAAATAGTTTCAGACACATCATGCAACTCCATAATGAAAGAGCAACCACCAAATGATCCACACACCACCTTGACCCATCTTATGAGTCCCCCAATTGGTGGCCCTCACCACCCCAACTATCAGTCATGTGGTGGAGTCAGGAATTCAAGCTTTAGTCAAAGGTGTGAGCAAGATATTTTATCCATCATTGAGTAATTTATAATAGTCACACAATATCATAAAATAGATTAACCTTAACATCATGCACCAATAGTACCAACAATAATACACTAAATATTTTACAAGTGACACTTGCATAAATATGCATGCCTGATCTATCAAGCATCCAACATAAGATGAAACATCTCAATCTATAATTTTTCTTTTTTTCACCAAGATCAAAGCATCAACCCAATCACATTTTGACCTAAGCAAACAATATAAAATAAGTAAAATAAAATCAAATTTTTTATTATTTTTGGGCATCTATTTTTTAGTTCCTAAATAATAATGGGTTTGGAGTAAGGGAAAAATCTAGTTTAATGTGTTAAAATATATATTTGTATCAATTGAATTGTGTGAGGAAGAGAAATAAATTTATCTAGAAATGGGTTGAAATGGATGATTCAAGAGCTAGAAATTGAGATGCATTACTGGGATACTATCATGAATATGGATCTAGCCTTCATTTTTTGATTAGATAGGATCAATGAAAGTGGACAATAGTGGCATTGGTGGTATAGTCCACCTCTATCATTGTTGTCTTAATGATCTAAACTTTTTTGGTTTTGTTTGCTAGGTCATTGTGAGCCTATATACAAAATTTTAGAGGCTAAAAGTCAATAGATATTGTTATAGCTCTGATTTAGTCTCCAAAACCCTATATTCATCTACACACATACAAATAATAAATGCATCAAAAGAAAAGGGGGAAAAATGGGTTAGAGAAATAATGATCACACGATATAGAACCCCTACTATCTTGATCACTACCTAAATTAACCCTCAAGATAGGGTCTAAAATCAAATGTAGTTCTCCCTTAGGGAATATGAATAATTAATGTGCATGATAGATGCAAGAATGACTTTCACCTAGGCCCTTCCATGATCAAACATGCAAGTCTATGTGTGATGTAGAATGTTGAGCTATATTATTTGTTGGGTGAATATTTTGTCAATCAACATACTGATCAACAAAATAGGTCTAATCAACCACAGCAAAAAGTTTGGTCAGCCAGGTGTGCAGCTTTACTACATCAACCAGAGACAAATTTCTCCTCTCATCAAGGGGAGGATCCCTATAGATATGTAGGAGATATATATATAATATAAATAAGTAGAAAATAACACATGGGGGCAGAATAAACCATCCATCTCTCTTATTTTAGAGATGATGCACACAGACAAAGGATAAAATCTTGGTGTAAACACTGAAGGCACTTCTCTTCTTTTAAAAGTGTTCTTGCAAGAAACAACAAGAGTTTCTTTCAGATAGTAAAGTAACTAGTAACCAAAGGGCGTAGTAACAACAGGATGAAATAGAATGCAAAATTTCCACCTCAACTGCCCAAAGAGTATATCACAAAGGATAATGGGGGCACAAAGTTATCCCAAAATACTCAACACAGAAAGAAAAGAAAAAACACATGCTAAAAACAATTGTGAAAGCACAAAGTCTTCTCATAGTTGGCTTCAAGACACCTCCCTTTTTACCTTCACTAATTCTACTTGTCAAGTTAAATAAATAAGAATGCTTCTAGGAAAAAAACATAAGAACAATTTTTTAAAGTAGCACAAGCCAAAATAGCATAAATTCTGCAAACAACTTGCTTTCTCATTCAGATAAAATGAAATTAAATTACAATCTGAGCTCAAAGTCTCAGTCTTCTTTCAAAATAGGCAAAGTTTTGCTCCTGTAAAAATGAAAAGTCTCCTTTACAAATGAGAGATATTAAAATCTTATAGCAACTACACAAGGATTAGCACTTTTTCCCATGGGACAACCCATGCTACTGTCAACGTCTTCAATGCACCTTCAATCCTATCTGGAGAGACCATGCTGAGAATAGTGCATTGCCATAACTATGGCATGTCCCTTCATCTAATATGTCTCTTCTTTGGTATGGACTGTCTGGTCCTTTGTGTGGATCTTCTCTTCCCTATAGAAATTTAAATCTTTGAGCTCACCTTTCATTTAATCACTTGGTTCTTCCTTTAAGTTCCATGCTCTATTTGAATTTCCACAAATTTTCACTTATTTTAAATTTGATGTCTGAGGGGCCATTAATGGTCACCAACTGCTTGAACCATGTTGAACCTTGAACCCATTGAACCACTGAAAGTTCATTAGTTCATTGGTTTATTTTGTCTCTTTTGTTCTATCACTCCTTGGTTTAATCACTTCTTCACTCCTTCATTGAACCATCCATTGAACCACTTGTTTGCTACTTCTCTCTTGACTGAGGCTGCCTTTGAACTTTTGAACCTATGAACCATTGAACTTTGAACTCTTTCAGTTCAAAGTTAAATCAGTTCATTGGTTCATTTTGTGTCTCACTCAATCATTGATTTATCTTTCTAAGCTCTTGGTTGAACCTTTAAACCTTGAACCAGTTGACCCATTAGGTTCAATGGTTTAATCAATTCATTCAGTTCATCCTCTGAAGTCCTTTTTGTCCAAGTCTTTGAAGATTCCTTTTTGCATCTGTGTTCAGCCTTTAGAATGTCTCAAAGGGAAGGTGTCCCTTTGGGTCCTTGGAAAAGGTCCTTTTTCTGACATCAAGTGTCCCCCACAAGGGTATCTACCCTTCGAGATCTTTTGGTCAAACTTTAGGATTCAACTTTCCTAGTGGGTTCTTACTTCTTCAATGGGCTTTTGGCTCTCAGGTTTTTTTTGTCAGGCTTTTCCTTCAGACAAAAAGCCTAAAAGAATTCCTTTGGACAAAAAGTATGAAGGAATTTTGCCTTAACATTTTTCTGAGAAAAGTCTTCCCAAAAGAATTCTTTTGGCTTCTTTTACTTTACCATTTCCATCGAATAAAAAGTCTGAAATAATTATTCCTTTTGGGGCCTTTGAACAAATCCGAAGGAATTCTATCTTTTCTTTGACCTTCAAACCAATGCTACCTACCCTCTGCAAGGGCACTTGCCTTTTTCACTTTGGGGTAGCCCCTTGAACCTACCAATTGAACCAACTTTGGTTCAACGGTTCAATGGTTCAATTGGCTCATTCTTCGTTATTTGGCTAAGTCCTTTTGATCTTTTGCACCAAGCACGTTGAACCCACTTGGTCATTAAACCTATTGAACCTTTGAACCAAATTGGTTCAAAGTTTAATGGTTCAATCCTTTGTCCTTTATCATTTGCCAATTAAACTCTTTTGATTGAACCGAGGCACTGAACCAATCCTGGAAATGACTAAGTGTTAGAAGCTTGTTCTTTTGACTGAACTCGCCTGCAGAAGCTTTTGAACATGTTGAACCTACTGATTTCAAGCATGTTGAGTTTGTAGAAACATATCTATAGAGTTCATAGAAATCAACCTATGAAGCCTATAGAACTTGGCCTTCAGAGTCTGTAGATTTTCTTCCTGCAGAGTCCATAGATTTTGTTCTTGTAGAGTCCATAGATTTAAGCCTATAGAGTCTGTAGATTTTTGGAAATCTTGAAAAAAAAGAGGAATTTGAAAGCTTAGAACAAATTTTGAGAAGGGAAGAGAGAAATTTTGGTCTTGTAGGACCAAGATAGCTCATATGTTGTTCCAAAAATGAGTGACATTTTTGGGGACCAACAACTGGCTCCATTTGGGGAACTTCCTTCAGGTGAAAACTTGAAACATAGCTAAGGGGAGTAGAAACCCAAATCTCTAGTGCCTTGAAGTGTGCCATTGGGATATAGAGTCATGCTACCTAAAAATAAAGGCTCCAAAAATGAAAATGAAAAGAACAAAATAGAACTAAAGACTATATAGATATACATATGTACATGTGAACTTATCTGATACTTCTAGATTTGAAGTACTTCAAACGCTGCTCCTTCTGTAGCGAAGAAAAGGGGATGCCATCCTAATAAACTAGTAGGAAACCATTCTATCCCAAAAAATGATGATGGGTGAATGGATCTCTCCACCAGGAAACCAATTTTTTACGTCTTCCTCTTGGCTCTTTCTTCTTCTTGCCCCATGGTAGGATGTGGTCTTCAATTTGAAAACCATAACTCCTTGCTCTCTTGGTGAAGGGTTCCTTTTGCTGATTTTGAAGTATAGCAATATGGTCCACCATCATAACTTGTTGTTTTGTTGGTTCAGTCTAGCACATACTTTGATTATTAGCATCAAACTCCTAACAAACCATCAGCTCAGCATCTCCTTTGGTGTGAAGGAGTTTGACCTCTTCACCATGAGCAGTTTTCAATTTGAGCAACAGAGATCCACATCCAACTATGGAAGGATTGATGCCATTAGATTCCAAGATCCAAGCATCATTAGAAGTTGATCTTCTATTAGATTTCTCTTCATCAGAGATGGAAGATCCTTCTTGATCTGTACTGCACCCTACCAATTCTTCTGATGCCTGATTTGGATCAAATCTTGGATTACCAGCCACGGGACTTTGATCAGCTAAGACATGAGCATCCTCTATGGTCAAGGATTAATTACCCTTACCTAAAGTCTCAAAAAAAAATTGAGCAATAGGGGCTGACATTTGGGTGACCACAATCTTTGCCTTAGATAGGTCCACACCTAGCTCTTCACCAATGTTTAACTGCTCAGAATTGGCTTGCAAGGATTCAAACTCAGTCATTTGAATTTTGGATTTATTGACATGATCAATCATGTCAAAATACTGAGATGGACTTGGAAGAGAGGATGGGAGTTCATCCTTTTGGTTTTTGGGAGGGGGAGGACTGATTTGTGAAGTTGAAGTAGAAGATGCAGAGATGTTTGATGTACTAACATTCTTGGCAATCATTGGGTCCTTTGACTAGAAAGGCAGAGTGGTTCCCCACTTAGCAATTAGAATTACAAGCTGAGTTCATTCCTCTATTATTTCTTTATCAGCTTGTTGGGTTGAATTATTTCTTGGACTGGGTGAATATTGCATATGATTCCTCATCTACTTCACCTTCACTTCTGGGTTCATCCTGGTAATTCAAGAAACCAATGTGGGAGTCACTAGCTGATTCTTCTAGATCCTCCCTAAAGAGATCAGTGCCATTTTCTTGCTTGAAATTAGGTTGGAAATAGGAAACATGTTTTGTTTCTAGATATCCAACTACTGAGTTGGTTGGAGGTGCTTCAAGGGCAAGGTTCCTCTATGGGGGAGGAAGATGATTTGGTTGCCCTTGACTTTTGGCAGTGTTGCCTTGATATGGTTGATTAGGGAATGTCCTCCTTGGTATATCTTTATATAGAGGAGCAGAAGAAATACCTTGTGCCATTTGCCTTTTCAAGGCTATCAATTCATTTTCTAGCTTTTGTACCATTAGTTTAGTGGTGACTGTGGGTGAGTATTTAGAAGATGAAGAGGGTTTAGCTCTGTTAGGATCTCTCCTTATCTTTCCTACCAAGATAAGGTCATCTTCTAGCTTAGTATCCAAGTCTTAAGTAGACTCAAGGTCTATGTGTCTAGCCCATATCAACAAAAAAACTCACTTCAGGTAGCTGTGAGTTGATGAAGAAACACATGAGATTCTGAGGTGTCGACTGGGCAATCATGGGAATCCTGTGCCTCAACTTGTTAAACCTAGTAATAAAATCCCTCATAGGCTCATGAGGTTCCTTTTTCATCTAAGTGATCTAGGCCAACAAAGCATGTGCATCCTCTGTAGGCTTGAACCTGTCTTCAAACTTGGCTTTGAGTGTATCCTAGTTAGTCATTGATCCAGCTTATAGATGGTAAAACCAGTCTATAGTAGCACCTTGTAGTGTCTCCACAAATAGCCTGACTACTATGTATTCAAATTACACCCCTATTACACCACAGGCTATGCTAAAAGCTACAATATGTTCATCAGGATGAACCTTCCCATCACCAAAGAATTTGGGTAAATTCTTTCTTAAACTATGTGGAAGTTCATGTAGAGGTGGAGTCAAGTTGAGTGGGCCAAAATAGTTACCCCAGGGGCCTCGAACTTCCATGATTTAATTATGACAAGTAGGGATAAAAAATTTGGGTGGAGTGGCTAGATTGTAGAACAAAAAATGGAAAAGAACTGGCCTTGCTTTAGCTTGAGGCTTGAGGCTTCAAACTACGCACTCTTTTCTAGCAGCTCTGGTTTTGTAGACCAAATAAAATAATGGAAATGGAGGAATATGGTAAGGATATAATGATAATGGGTAAGACATAGAATGGATTCACCAGAGTCTATAATATAATGGATAAGGGAAGGAACTACTTCAATTTGAAACTTGAGGCTTTAGACTGCATGTTCATCCCCAACAGAGTCACCAAAAACTATTGTGCGAGGTTGGGGAGGAAAAATTAACAATGGGAAATCACTGGAGCAGTTCATTCTTCCACAATGGAATGCATGGATAAGGTTACAATGATCATGGGTAAGACATAGGTGATGTTTCAATCTGAAACTTGAGGTTCTAAATTGCACAAAATTACTGTGTCCCTAGTGGAGTCACCAAAAACTATTGCGCGAGGCTAGGGAGGAAAAATTAACAATGGGAAAGCACTGGAGTATTTCATTCTTCCATAGCGGAATGCATGGATAGGGTTATAATGATAATGGGTAAGACACAGGTGATGTTTCAATCTGAAACTTGAGGTTCCAAATTGCATAAAATTATTGTGTCCCCAGTGGAGTCACCAAAAACTATTGGGTGAATATTTTGTCAATCAGCATACTAATCAACAAAATAGGTCTGATTAACCACAATAAGAAGATTGGTCGGCTAGGTGTGCAGCTTTACTACATCAACCAGAGACATCTCTCCTCTCATCAAGGGGAGGTTCCCTATAGATATGTAGGAGATATATATAATATAAATAAGCAAAAAATAACACATGGGGGCATAATAAACCATCCATCTCTCTTATTTTAGAGATGATGCACACAGACAAAGGATAAAATCCTGGTGTAAACACTTAAGGCACTTCTCTTCTTTCAAAAGTGTTCTTGCAGGAAATAATTGGAGTTTCTTTCAGATAGTAAAGTAACTAGTAACCAAAGGGCGTAGTAACAATAGGATGAAATAGAATGCAAAGTTTCCACCTCAACTGCCCAAAGAGTATATCACAAAGGATAATGGGGGCACAAAGTCATCCCAAAATCCTTAACACAGAAAGAAAAGAAAAAACACACACTAAAAACAATTGTGAAAGCACAAAGTCTTCTCACAGTTGGCTTCAGGACACCTCCCTTTTTACCTTCACTAATTCTTCGTGTCAAGTTAAATAAATAAGAATGCTTCTAGGAAACAAACATAAGAATAATTTCCTAAACTAGCACACGCCAAAATAGCACAAAGTTTTCAAACAACTTGCTTTCTCATTCAGATAAAATGAAATTAAATTACAATCTGAGCTCAAAGTCTTAGTCTTCTTCTTTCAAAATGGGCAGAGTTTCGCTCCTATAAAAATGAAAAGTCTCCTTTACAAATGAGAGATATTAAAATCTTATAGAAACTATGCAAGGATTGGCACTTTTTCCCATGGGATGGCCCATGTTATAGTCAATGTCTTCAATGTGCCTTCAATCCTATCTGGAGAGACCATGCTGAGAATAGTGCACTACCATAACTATGGCATGTCCCTTTATCTAATATGTCTCTTCTTTGGTATGGACTATTTGGTCCTTTGCATTGATCTTCTCTTCCCTGTAGCAATTTAAATCTTCAGGCTCTCTTTTCATTTAATCGCTTGGTTCTTCCTTTAATTTCTATGCTCTATTTGAATTTCCATGGATTTTCCCTTATTTTAAATTTGATGTCTGAGGGGAAGTTAATGGTTGCCAGTTGTTTGAACCATGTTAAACCTTGAACCCATTAAACCATTGAAAGTTCATCAGTTCATTGGTTCATTTTGTCTCTTTTGTTCTATCACTCCTTGGTTCAATCACTTTTTCGCTCCTTGGTTGAACCATCTGTTGAACCATTTATTTGTTGCTTCTCTCTTGACTAAGGCCGCCTTTGAAATTTTGAACCTATGAACCATTGAAATTTGAACTCTTTCAGTTCAAAGTTCAATCGGTTCATTGGTTCATTCTGTGTCTCGCTTAATCATTGCTTTATCTTTCTAAGCTCTTGGTTGAACCTTTGAACCTTGAACCAGTTGACCCATTCATTTCAATGGTTCAATCAATTCATTTAGTTCATCCTCTGAAGTCCTTTTTGTCTAAGTCTTTGAAGATTCCTTTCTGTGTCTTTGTTCAGCCTTTGGAATGTCCCAAAGGGAAGGTGTCCCTTTGGGTCCTTGGAAAAGGTCCTTTTTTTGACGTCAAGTGTCCCCCGCAAGGGTATCTACCCTTCGAGATATTTTGGGTGGACTTCAGGCTTCAAATTTCTCGGTGGGTTCTTTCTTCTTCAGTGGGATTTTGGCTCTCGAGCTTTTTTCATCAGGCTTTTCCTTCAGATAAAAATCTTGAAAGAATTCCTTCGGACAAAAAGTCTGAAGGAATTTTGCCTTAACATTTTTCTGAGAAAAGTCTTCCTGAAAGAATTATTTCGGCTTCTTTTAATTTACCATTTCCATCAGATAAAAAGTCTAAAAGAATTGTTCCTTTTGGGGCCTTTGAACAAATCTAAATGAATTCTATCTTTTCTTTGACCTTTGAACCAATGCTTCCTACCCTTTGCAAGGGCACTTGCCTTTTTTGCTTTGGGTTAGCCCCTTGAACCTGCCGATTGAACCAACCAATTGAACCAACTTTGGTTCAATGGTTCAATGGTTCAATCAGCTTATTCTTCATTATTTGGCTAAGTCATTTTGATCTTTTGCACCAAGCACGCTGAACCCACTTGGTCATTGAACCTATTAAACCTTTGAACCAAAGTGGTTCAAAGTTAAATGGTTCAAGCCTTTGTCCTTTATCATTTGTCGATTGAACTCTTTTGATTGAACTGAGGTGTTGAACCAATCCTAGAAATGAATAAGTGTTAGAAGCTTGTTCTTTTGACTAAACTCACCTATAGAAGCTTTTGAACCTATTGAACCTACTAATTTCAAGCATGTTGAGTCTGTATAAACATATCTATAGAGTTCATAGAAATCAACCTGTGAAGCCTGCAGAACTTGGCCTGCAGAGTCTGTAGATTTTATTCCTATAAAATCCGTACATTTCCTTCCTGTAGAGTCTATAGATTCAAGCCTACAGAGTTCGTAGATTTCTATAAAGCTTGAAAAAAAAGAGGAATTTGAAAGCTTAGAACAAATTTTGAGAAGGGAAGAGAGAAATTTTGGTCCTGTAAGACCAAGATAGCTCATATGTTGTTACAAAAATGAGTGACATTTTTGGGGACCAACATTATTGACTAATTTTTAAATATATAATGTGATAAGGTGGTTAGTGCTAGCTATAAAATGTATTGTGAAGTATTTTATATAAGATACTCTCTATTTCAAATTTGGGATATTTATTTGCATTTGGTCAACATTTAGAAACTTAAGGACAAAGATAAAAAAGGGACTAGGATATTTTTAGCAAAAGAAACTAATCATTGAAGCTGAAAATGGATTTGGATAAGAGAGTTAGTAATGGAAACTAGTGGCACCAGTGTTGTTGTCCAACCCTAACATTCCTCTCCTATAGTCTTGAGACTTAGGGGGATGGAAAGAAGACAAAAAACCTAACCTGGCTAAGGTGGAATGACTATTTGAAAGGCTTTGGATGATTGAGAATAGGAAAAAAGGTGTTTAGAGCATGTAACAAGGTCGAGATGACTAAAAAAAAGGACATGGTCAAATGTGAACAAAGCTCATATTCTCCAGTCAAAGTCTCCTATAAAAGGATTATGAAAAGACATGATATGTGTGGTTTCTTGACTAATTTAGAGTGTATACATTTTCCCCCCTTTTATTCTAGTGATGTAGTGAAATGAAGCACTAGAGTAAAAGAAAGAAAATAAAATGTGTACTTGAATCTACCTGCATGAAGATAACTGTGCTAAAAAAGGGTCCAATTCACTTCCTAGCTAGGTAAATGGATGGACAGTTGAATAGTGCCTAGATAGAGAAAGAATCCTTGAAATGGATGCCCCTGTACTGAATCTAAAATTGGAATCTATATAACATGGAGAAGGAAAGCAACGCTTGCCCCCTATGCTAAATTTAACTGGAATGAGAAATGCTCAGAGTCCCAAAACCAATGTATATCCTCTATCCCACATAAGCTCATATAATCTATAATGTGTGCATATAATCTATATACTGTAAAGAGCAAAATCTATCATGCCCCCACTCTGAATAATCTGAACTAGAATTGAGAAGTGTTTGGAGGCCCAAAACCAATGTCTATCCTCTATCCCATACAAACTCATGTATTTTGGGTCTAGGAAATGTTATATACCAACCACTATAGATGATCATATGGTCCAACCTGGTGAAAACTTGGGTATAGATGGGTGTAATATAAAACTCTAGTAAATGTGTAAGAAAAGAATGGCATGCTTTGCCATTCTAATCTGTACAATCTTGGATGGTGAAGAATATGAACATTGGTACCATGCCCCAAAATATGATATGTGAGTGATGCATATGTATAGTTAGAAATATTTATAACCACATGTGACATGAAATATCATGCCATGCCCCATGTGAAAAACTAGAGATCAAAACACTGTGCTCTACACTATGCTTGTAATCTACTATCTAGTCCTATAACTATGTCATGATGTATGAAGTTGTATGTGTGAGATATGTAGTAATGTACATGACCCGAAATCTATTTTCTGGTCTAAATTTTTATCAAAGTCACTATCAATCCATATAATCTAAACCATTGTATATCTAACTAATCTATGTATCTGTAAACTAGAGGTATGTCCTTTTGAATGTCCTAAGTAATGCTGAATGACCCATGTAATCTGAATCACAATATATATTGACTTATTTGAGCTGAATCTAATAATATAAATTTTGGATGTGTAAGAATCATGGTTTATCTATAAACTAAAGGTGTATCCCTTTGAATGTCCTGGTAATGCTAAGTGACCCATGTAATCTGAATCACTGTATATCTTAACTAGTCTAAGGTGAATCTGATAATCTAAATACTAGAGATGTATGAACCATGGTGTATCCATGTATGAGAGTGGATAGGCATGTTAGATAAGTGTAGGAATAAAAATAGTGGGAATGATGTCCCCCTTTTGGGGAGAGGGATGAGATATGTGATAGAGGAGGTTGAGCTAAAAATTGTGACTAGTGGTGAAATGATAGAAGTGAGGTTGGTAAGTTTAAATTGATTTGGAAATTGCTTGGTTAATTAGACTAAGTTGTTTTAAATGTTGAATGAGTTTTTGATTGGTTAGGTTGAATTTTTTGATAGTTAAATGAGTCTTTGATTGATTGGGACCAAATTGTGTGTCTAGGTAAAAAATTGGTATAGATGTGTGTGTGTGTGTGTGTGTGTGTGTGTGTGTGTGTGTGTGTGTGTGTGTGTGTGTGTGTGTGTGTGTGTGTGTGTGTGTGTGTGTGTGTGTGTGTGTGTGTGTGTGTGTGTGTGTGTGTGTGTGTGTGTGTGTGTATGTGCGCCATAGTAGGTAAATGATGTAATAAGATATTTAGGCTCATGTGATATTGAAGGTATCATTATTATGATCCCATGTAATAAAATGGTTTGTAAAATGAAGCTATGGGGTTGAAGTTATAGGAAAAATGGTATTTTACTTTGAATGAGAAAGTTGTTTGATATAAGAGAATTGGATTGATTCTCGATTCATTTGTGTGTTGACTAGGTTTAGATTTGGAGCTCTAGAGTAGGAGATATGCTGAGGATATGAGCACCTACCATGACCCATTTTGAGTAGTTATCAACCCAAGTGGAGGTTGGTGGGGAGGTTACCCTGGTAAGTAGCTAAAACATGTGATTTTTGCCTATTTAAAAGCCTATTTTTGATGTTTTTGAGGTGTTTTAAGTAGCCTAGGCAATTTGTAACTAGTTTCAGTGCTCCTATCCCTCCTCCAACACTATTGTCCAGGATCTAACATTGTTATCCAAGTTAAATGCTCCTATCCAGTGCTATTTTCCTATACCTAGTGTTGTTATCCTAGAGGCTAGATTTTTTGAGTTGTTTCTTAGTTTGGTTACTATGTTTTTGATTGGTTATTGATTTGGCATGGTTAATTAATGTATATGTTATTTTTTGGTATTTTTAGAGGGTGAGGTGTGGATAAGAGAGTTCTATATAGGTCAGGTTATGGAGACACTATGGTTGTTACCTTTATCAATTGATGAGAGGGTTATGATGGATAGAGCAGGGTTGGGTCATGTGTATGACCTAGGCCCTATGCAATGGGATAGGTATATGATTACCACCTTAGGTGAGAGGTGGAATGTAGATACATGTACTT